>CATKUM010000327.1:28291-51371 GCA_949786405.1 Onychomys arenicola
TTTCCCATGTGGCCTTCCGTACACGCCGAAAATCTGCGTATATATGAAAGTATAACAACTTATACTTCTTCCCACACCCAAAGTACAGGGAGATACAAAAAAGTCACCAATACGTGGAAACGTAGTATTGGACTCAGCCCCGTTGAAAAGCCACGCCCCTTCCGATTCGTGTGAACACAAGGCCCCCTTTGCGTTTCTTTGTAACATTTTCTCCTTTACATACTACAAGTGATACACGCAAGACGCTCGAACGGCAAGCTGTCCTACTGCTTCCGGAATGATGCACAGTAGACCTTCTGTGCTACATAAGCAGGGTCTGTTGACCGTAGTATCATTTCCTCCGGTCGCCGCTGCGATTAACTGTGGCTAAAGTCAGTTGGTTGCGATGAGACGCAGTACAGAGCTACACTGCACAGGTAACAAGCAGTTCATACTAGGTATGCATTGCAGGTTGCCCGCAGCAGGGAGGGAGATATTCTAATACTCCGTTCCCGACAACTACCTATGAAAAAATTTAATTTTGAGGATATTGTTCACCGCCGCTCTACCATGTAGCCCAATAACGCCAATGTTGGAATCTGTGATCTTCGCTTCTGATACTCCTCGGAGTTGACAGCAATTACGTATCTTATTTCCACTAGTGCGAGTTGATTTATGGGAGACACCGCTACATGGGGCGCTGGCGTCGGACTCGTAACCTCTTGACCAAGCCCTAGAGGACTGCCGTCGTGTCATATTTGCATTCACTGAATCCTGGTTGCTCCGTGAGAAGTTCGGCCCCTGCACGGCAATGTGAAGAGAGCAGAGGCCAGCCAGTAACTCCATAAGCAGCCAAGCAGTCGAGCGAAATGAAAGACGTTCAGCAGACCTAGGGGTACGGTACAGAGACCTAGCGACTTCTCTAGAGTGGTAAACAATCTCGTT
Source organism: Onychomys arenicola (assembly GCA_949786405.1). NCBI lineage: Eukaryota > Metazoa > Chordata > Mammalia > Rodentia > Cricetidae > Onychomys > Onychomys arenicola. The sequence continues at coordinate 29,216 of CATKUM010000327.1, forward strand.
GGAAAGGATGGACTTCGCCTCTCAAGCTTTTTTTGGATATGGCTACACCTCAGCGTTTACCGCCTCCTAAAAGTGCTTAAGTGTTTACTTAGTTCTGCGAGGTACAAGGGAGTAATCGCGAAGAAATGTACTCCTCTAGGGCAGGAGGAGTGCAGATCCAGAGCATGGCTGACGACCGCTGGCGAAAAACTGTTCTTTTGCCACGTTCTGGCGCTGCTTAAGGCCGGCCCAAATAAGCTTCATGTTCAGAACCTTCTGACTACCAGCGTTTTTTTTAAGGAGAACCCACTAGAAGGTCCCCACACAGGCGTCACCGCCACCCGCACGACGGGCGCCGAGCCCCTACATGCTTCACAGAACAGCGAGGCGTGCTTCGTCGCGAAAGGTCTCCAACAGGAGTGGACAGTGGCGGCAGTGTGCCAAATAGTTGTGGTGCAGCTTAATGTTCTGACATAATGCGATGAATTAGTCAAGATCACAAGGTAGCTAGTCCATCAGGCGAATGCAAGTGAGGGTCTTGCATTGTTCGTCACGCTTGCGTTTCGAGATTGCCACACCATCATCAAAGTGCCTTTGTAGTGGTGGTTTGGTGCCTCTGCAGAAGCACAGGGAGAGGATGAGTAAAGCAGTTTGTTGTTCTGGGCCTTCGGCCATGTCTATGCCTCAAAACGGAGCCAGCCGATCCCGTCAGTACTGTGTTCTAGTTTGCCCCAAACTCTTTATATTTCCTACCTTGCTTATTTTAGCATAGTATTTCACATGGAGTGACCTTTACATGGTGAAATCTTTCATATTTCAACGCACGAACTATGAGGATCCGCAACGCTGTCCTTTTGGAGAGAAGGCGAAGAATGCAGGGTGGAAAGGAGGAATGGCATCGCCACACCACGGACATCTATGGAGTGAATACAGCCAAAACAGTCCGTTCATTTTCCCATTTTTATATGAATTAAGCGTGTGTGTACGATGAAAGTGCGCGAAAGGTCCGCCGGACAGCTGAGCCACAGGATGGGAGATATAGTTTGGGGAACCGCGTATTCGTGGGTACGGGAGTCCGGCTTCGATAAATCATGGTCAGCGGGTAGACGTCGCCAGTTGAGCAGAGTTCTGTGAACAGCAAGTACTTGACTAGCACAAGGGTGCAGAGAGTGTTCTGTTGCAGCTGCACAGCGATTATTGCCTTTCAGATTTTGAACGTCCAGAGCACTAGCTCGAGACCTCATGGAGTCCAAGGATCTAGCAGACCCAGATAAGGCTGAGTGCACGCCGAGGTAGCCCGCAGCAAGGTCACTTTCTTTGCAAGGAGCACGGTAAGTTCACGATATTGGAAAGAGCGCTGAATGGACCACTAACGCTGTGGGAGCACCTCTTCACATTCCTAAACGCTCACGTCCCGTCTGGTAGTTGTCTTTGCTAAAATCGCGCAGACAAATCCCACCCGCAAAAGTGGGAACGCTAAAAAGAACAATGATCTTGTGGAACGTTAATCCGCGCCAATATAAGAAGACTAGAGCATTGTGTGGTCTTATTTCCGGTATAATTCCAGGGCAACAGTGCTGCCGCAAAATAGACGTACGGCGTACAAACGCACATCAACCGAATGCAGTCGTGTTCTTCTGTCACCGTCAACAGCTCCCACGTAAGGCAACATAAGCAGGACACTATATAGGCACAGCAAGTAGATGAGGCGACGGCAACCAGCAGGGGTAGGGAACAGTTCTAATACTATCAGATCGACATCTCGCGTTGTGCGTGCATGCTCATTCAAGGATCCTATGAAGTTGTGCTCTCGGATCCGTGCAGGACGAACTATATATTTTGTCCTGATTGTGCTCCTAGTGGGGTTACCTAGTACCTGTCCAAGCTTTTCAAAATATTCTGTGTTGTGGCCAAGAGGTTGCTGTCTGGCTGACTGCTGCCGCATAACTTGCGTATGGGGCACCTTGCTTGGGATAGGAGTTCTGCGCTATCAACGGTTGAAATAGTTCTAGGCCTCCGACTGCAACTGCGCTCCTTTTGATCCCACCCCTCTTGCCCCTGTTGCTGAAAATCCTTGTGTACTTTGAATTCTGCTCTCACCTAAGCGACATGACGCGCAGCAATACTCAAAAGGTGTGCAGAGCGGGCCACGCGTCGTGTGACAAGCTGAGACTTGAGGCACACGGGACAGCCTACTGCTTCTCATCTTCTCAATCCAAAAGAGGTAAAAAGCATTCTTAGAGTAACGACGTGGAGCATGACTACGTAGTGTTCCCATCCTCTGGGAGCGTCGACGTCCCAGTATCAGCGGTACGCTGCTCAGCAAATTCGTAAATAGTTGCGAGGGTGCTAGCTCGAGACAAAAGATTGAACGGTGTTAATCGTCCACTCACGTGACGAGACGATACAGGCCTGCTACCCACAGTTGACCTACGCCCCCCCCCCTTTCCAATGCTACTGCAAGGTGGAACGTCATGCGTTGGCAAGCTTGGGGCAGAGGTCGTCATTTCCTGTGCAGGTACCCACTGGATACCACTGCGCTGACGAGGAAGAGTTGAACACACTGGTATGAGGTATTCCATCTCGCCTCCTGTGGTCGCATCCAGAGAGCCCAAGCTTTGAATGGCCCGATGAAGTGGTGTCCAACTGTCAGATGAAGAAGAAGCATGTAACGCGGCTGGACTGGATGGATGAAGAGGTGTCCGATCGCCAGCCGAAGAAGAAGGATGTAACGCGGCTGGAGTGGGTAAAAAAGTTAGAGTCGAATCGCCAGATGAAGGAGAAGCATGTAACGCGGCTGGAGTGGGAGGTGGTGTCGAATCGCCAGATGGAGGAGAAGCATGTAACGCGGCTGGAGTGGGAGGTGGTGTCGAATCGCCAGATGGAGGAGAAGCATGTAACGTGGCTGGAGTGGGTAACCGCTTCTGCCTCGAGAACCGTTCAAGTCTTGCGACCAATGGGTTACGTCCGCTTCTTCCTGGTGAGGTTGCAGACACATTAGGTACCGAATGCGTTGGTATTCGCCAGCTGGGCATAGCAGGTTGTTCTGGACTATTTCCTGCAGATGACCGTTGCGGAGTAGAAGAGGTTCCTCCCCCAGTGTGGCTTGTTTTTAGGATCGTTAACTCACCGAGTGAAATCCCTTCTTGTAACATTTGCTCCAAAGGTTCCTCGTTCGTTTGTGACCTTCGCAAAGGTGTGCCTGTTCTGTGCGGGTGGGATGCCACATTTTCGTTGCCTCGTAGACGTAAGCCTGCGCTGCTCTTCTTTTCAAGAGGAGACGGGCCTGACTCAGTCTGGAAAGGTGTTACCCGTGAAGTCGGCGTTGAGATATTAAGTTGTTCCAGTGCAAGCTGCAAAAACAATTCGGGGGATGTTGATGGCGCATTCACTGGAAGCAGCGGCAGTGTTGTCGGGTGGCTTCCTGATACCTGGGTTCCTGACTGCGTTCCTTCTTCTCGCGCCTGTTGCTGCTGCTCAGGAGCAAGAGACCCTGAACCCCGCAGCAACTGGGGCCCTCCCCCCTTTTGCGACGTAGCCACTGCAGACTTCGTTTGCTGGTGCTGCTGGTGCTGCTGCTGCTCCTCTGCACGTTGTGGCTGATAAGCACCAGTTTTACCTGCTGCAGCTAGTGCTCTATATTTTTGAGTTATACCAAGAAAAGGTGAACGTGTTCTTTTGTCCGTTGGAGATGGACACAGGTTTGACTCTGTCTGGGAAGGTCTTACCGGTGCATTCGACATTGGGAGACTAGAACCTGTCTGTGAAGGAGAGGAAAACGATTCGGCGGTTGCTGATGGCTTATGCACTAAAGGCGGCCGTAGTACCGCAGGGTGCCTACCTGATCTTTGTTGCGTGTCTTCCGCTCGCCCCTGTTGCCGCTGCTCAGCAACAACAGCACCTGGACCCGCCAGCCAGTGCAGCCCTTCCTCCTTTTTCTGCGGCGCAGTCGCTGGAGACTCTTTCTGCTGGTGCTGCTGCTGTTCTTCTGCGCGTTGTACGTGATGGTCTTGAGTTATATTTGCTACACCTGGCGCTCCACGTCTTCGAATGGCATTTGCTCGACGTAAGGATGCGCTGTCACTACTTCTAGATAATAACAGTGACTCTGTCTCGGAACATGCTACCGTTGGACTCGGCGTTGAGAGACTAGAACCTTCCACTGAGAGAGAGGAGTACAATTCAGCTGCTGATGGCTCATTCACTGAAGGCATCAGCAGTGCTCTAGAGCGGCTACCTGATACCTGGGATCCTTGTTGCGTGCCTCCCTCTTGCCCCTGTTGCTGCTGCTCAGCAACACGAGCACCTGGACCCGCCAGCAACTGCACCCCTTCCTGTTTTTCCTGCGGCGTAGTCGCTGGAGACTCTTTCTGCTGGTGGTGCTGCTGTTCCTCTGCGCTTTGGGCGTGATGAACACCAGTGATCTCTGCTCCAGCTGGCGTAGGACGACTTACATGCCTACGTGGTGCGAGGGCGGCTTCCTTGTTGCCTGATTCAAGGCTTTCGTACACTTCACGCATACATGCTTCGTGTTTAGTAGTTCGGTCTGCGCCTCCTATTCCTGCGAGGCGTCTTGCTGACCCTGCGGCCCATCTTCCGTCTCTTCCATCTGTGAGTCCCCTCGGCTTGTCTCCCGAAGTCATACATACGCTGTACATCCGCAGCGCTTGTCGCACGACGACGAAAAGCAGCGCGACAATCGAGAAAGCCTTCACACTTCGGAACGAGCCTTTGTGTGTGAGCGTCCTCCGCCCCCCACTTCTACGCAAGGACTGTGCTGTAGTACCGCGACGTGCGGTGCTCTGCCTTCGAGATACACGGTAGATCGGTCTATAGGTACCGCCTTCTTCCGCGAGTGCTATCTGCATGTGGACGTTGGCAGGGGCAGAATCGGCAGCGGGAGTCGCTAAATTGTTTTCTAGGGGCATTATGTCTTGGTGGTGTACTGGAGGTGCCCAGAACGCTCGCTTCTTCATGTCTTTGTCTCCCGTCCGGGATCCTGTACGCGGTAGCTCACCAGCCCGCATTGGAGACTCCTTCTCTGACACAATAGTGTGGCTGGAGGCTTGTGACAGAGACATTTTGTGGTAACGAGCACTGGAAAATTAGGAATAGGAGTGGGAACCTGTACGAGTGGTTAAGAGCATTGAAGGATTACCTAAAAGTGTGGGCCCTTGCACTAGCTGAGGCATCGCAGACCCTTTCGCGGCGCCAGCTGGTCGTCCCTCGTTTGCCCTGCGTTGCCTCGCCGTACTTCCACATTTGACGGGCATAAGAAGGAACTCGAGTAGAATGCAAGTCCTGTGGAGTTTTTCCTGGATAGTTCAACACAATAGAAGTTGGTGGCCTTTGATTCGGATGCGTACAAGCGGCTACGTGGCATACGACTGCCGCCTGAGTATGCGATCAATTGCAGCTTATCAGCCATACGCAGTTTGCCTGGCCCGGACTCTGTATTGAGAAAGACGATCTGCCAACTTCCTCTCCTGTATTCTCTGTTTTGATAGTTTGAATAGAATGTCTATGCTGACCGCGATGGAAGCCGGTTGTACACGCGAGTGGGCGACCTTTCAGCATTTCATCGTCTGTCTTCCTTGGGCCCAACGTGTAAGACTGTTATTGTCAATATACCGCATTAAGATCTCTTCGAGGCTTCGAGCCCGGGATTGTACACGAGCGACAACAGGAAACGGTTGTTTAGGAGGACACTGAGCAGAACACCGTCCCACACGAACATGGCGTCAACTAAATCGTCCAGGTCGGGCTTAGCAGGAAACCCAACATCGCTAGAGGGAATTGAATGAATGCCAAGGTATCCAGTGCACCAACAGACGTGCTCAGGAAACACGTATCATAATTCCCTGTTATCAGAATTCGGTTTCCCCCGACAGCGCAGGCGGCCGTCTACAGTGCCCCAACGTCCGGCGGTTGGACGCAGCACCACGTGGGCTGCCACCACCGCGACGCTTTGTGTGGAGTACCACAGTCTTTTCTACCGAGGCTCACAGTGGGGAACATCAACGGTGAAAGCACTAATGTAGACACGGAGACGCTGGGGATATCTACTCATATACTAGAAGTCCTATAACACTCGCCGACCAAATCGCTTTCGACCGCCCTCTGTCACGCCAGCCTGGCTTTCGATAGTCTATCGTGTACGAGGTGATTGTGTGATGTTTTACTAGGACACCGACCCCCCACGCCCCGACCGGCCACTGCCGGGCCTGCACCGCGTTAGCTGCAGGCCAACCGACAGCGATAGAGTGGAGCAGCGGTCGAAACAGCAGCACCACGGCTGATCTCGTTTCCATACTCCTACTTTTCTGAAGATGAAAGTGACGATCACATGCAGAAGCCGGCTACTGCCCACTAAGAAAAGTTCAGGTGCTCACAACGGTGGCGGTCTACACAATGCACAGGTGAAAGAGCGCTCCGTCAAAAAAAGCCGATAAGTTACGGCTCATAGTGCAAGCGGCAGCGCGCCTGAGAGTTGCGGGGTATGGTGGTGGTATTTCGAGGACGGAAAAACCACTTGCGACAAAGGTGAAAGAGAGAAGACAGCTGCCGGCTTTGCACGCTGGATACGTGCGCTAACACTGTCTACTTCGGCTCACACGCAAAATGGAAAGTTATCGCAGACGGGTTATCAGGACGTGGAGATGTGGTACTGAGTTTAGCGCCCTTGTGAAGCCACGTCCCCTTGCATTCGTGTGAAGATGCGGCCCATCTCACGCTTTATTTAAAGGAATATCACTTTTAGGTAATACAGGTTATACGAGCAACAGGCACCAATGGCAAGCTGTCCTGTTGCATCCGGAACAATGCGCGGCTTAGGTTTGATGCTCTATACTTGAACTGGGTTGTTCACGTGACTATCACCCTCTACATTTGCCACTTCGTTTTACTGTGGCTAATGTCAGTTGACTACGATCAGAGGAAAACACGGCTACCCTGCATATGTACTGAGCCGTCCTTACTAGTACGCACTGCAGGTTCCCCGCTGTAGGAAATGAAATATTCTACAGAAATATTACGCCACTCCGGACAAAGACCATTGACGAGTCGATTATCGTAAACGTGCTTGACGGCCACTGTACCATATAGCCCAATGACCCCAATGTTGAAATTTGTGATCCTCCATTCTGGTCTTTTTTGGAGTTGACTACAGTGATCATATGTCTCATTTCCACTATGCGGAGTCATTTGTGGGAGAAGTCGCGACCTCGGGCACATGCGTCGGACGGGGGAGCATCTTGACCAAGTCATGTCGTATTTGCACTCGCTACATCCTGATTGTTTCGTTGGAAGTTCGACCCTCCAGACGGCAATGGGAAGAGAGCAGAGGCCAGCCAGTAGGTTCATAAGCAGCCAAGCAGTCGAGCCGTATAAAGGACGTTCAGCATATCTAATGGTACGGCGGAGAGACGTAGCGAATTTTCCACAACCTGGATGGAAATGACGAACGGTGCGCCTCCCAAACCACCCTCTAGATGCCGTGGCATGTCAGCGTTCACCGCTTCCCGGAAGTGGTAAACCGTTCTCCTGGGCTTTGCCAGGTGCAAGGAAGAGATTGTGAAGATATGGACTTCTCTGGGGCTGGAGAAACGACACGACACATAAGTGCCTTGGGAGGAAGCAGACGCTGGTGGTGGAAAAACAAACCTTGCGCGTCACTACACGTACACGCATATGGAAATACAAAGCGTGGCTGACGTTCACCGGTGAGAGACTGTTTTTTTGCCGCGTTCTGGTGTTGCTCGAGGTCGACGCAAAAAAAACTTGATGTTCAGAACTTCCTGTCTTCCAGCGTTCCCAAAGGAAAACCGACTATACGGATCATAGAGAGGCGTTATCCGGCACCCGCAAGACCGGACCCGAACCCCTACATGCCTCACAAGACAGCGAGACGTGTTTCGTCGGGAAAAATCTACAAGAGGAGTGGACGCTGGCGGCAGTGTGCCAAAAAAAAAAATAGCTGTGGTGCAGGTTGACGTTCTAACATATTGCGATGAACTGGTCAGGGTCACAAGGTGGCAAGTCCATCAGGCGAATGCAAGCGAGCATCTTGCGTTTTTCATCACACTTGTGTTTCGGCACTGCCTTAAGCTACCTTTGTGACGGTGCTTCGGTGCCGCTGCAGGAGCACAGTGAGAGGATGAGTAAAGCACCTGACTGCTGGTTTGCTCCTTCGGTCCTGTCTGCGGCTGAGAACGAGAACGAGTAGATTGCATCTTTTAGCCTAATCTCTTACAGGGGATGGTACTTTGCACGGCGTATCTCCGCAAATTCATCTCATGAAAGAAGAGGAACTGCGACACTGCCTTCGTGAGAAGTCGAAGAATGCAGTGTGGACAAGAGAAATAGCTTCGACACATCAGGAACAATAGTAAAGTACATGCAGCAGAAGCACTCGGTTCATGTTTCCAGGCTCCTCCGAAACAAGCATGTGGGCACGCCGGCAGTGAGGGCCGCTGAGCCACATGTGGGTAGTATAGTTTAGGGAAACGGCTATTCGTGAGCCCGGTTACGTGGCTTTACTAAATTACTGTCATCAAGTAGAGGTCGCCGACTAGCAGGGTTTTTGTGAACGGTTGAGTACTTGACGAGCACAACGAAAGTGTCCCTAGCTGTAGTGAGCGGAGCAGTGATTGAGGAGGATGCAGGGTGTTCTGTCGCAGCTGCACAGCGACTATTCCATTTGAGATTTTGAAAGACTAGAGCAAAAGCTTTAGAGTTTCAGCGGATCCATCGACCTAAGAGATTCAGCTGATCTCTGGTGCAGTGCACGCCGGGTACCCCACAGCACAGTAGTTTTCCTTGCGGGGCGTACGTTAAGTTCATGCCACGGGGAAGAGCGCTTTATAGACTAGTAAATCTAACGGGCACTTGTCTACACTCTTAGACGCCCACGTCGCGCCTGATAGGTGTTGCCTTTGCAGGAGTGGCGCAGAGGGATCACAGCGCCAAAAATAAAGGAAGTTAAACAAAGCATTCGTCTCCCGGGAGTTAAGGCAAGGATACGTGAGTGACAATGTTAAGAGAGTAAAACATTATTTCCTCTGTATCTTCGAGCAACAGTGCTGTCGCAAAAGCCACGCCGTATGAATGGACATCAAAGTAATGCAGTCTCGTTCTTCTGTCACCGTCAACTGCTGCCGCGTGAGGCAAGGCAAGTACAACAAAGTGTAGGGCCACCAAGGAGGTGAGGCGCCGGCAAGCACAGTTCATCAGCTCGCTTCATGCGTGTACCCTCGGATAAGGACCCTACGTGATTGTGGTATAGAATCAGCGCAGTTCGAAGTATTCCTCATTCGCAGCCTCGATTCTCAAAGGGTGAACCTAGTGGCTGTCCGGGTTTTCAAAATATTCCACCTCGCGGGCGAGAGGTTGCTGCCTAGTAGACGGAGATATCTGCTGATAAGCCCTGACTGATGCCGCGTAACTTGCCTCTGGGTCACCGTGCCTCAGATCGGGAACCTTGGACCATCCGTTGTGGGAAAGGGGTATCTAACCTTTGGGAGTCCTGCGCTATCAGCTGTTGAAATAGTTCCGAACCGCCGAGCAGCTCCATGCCCTTTTAATCTCCACCCGCTTGTCTCCGTTGTTGAGCATCTTTGTTTACTCGATTCATGCTCCCACCTGTCTGAGGTGACGCATAGGAGTACCCAAAAGTTGTTCAGGTGAGCCCCTCGTCATGTGACGAGTTGAGGCCTGAGACAGACCGCACAGCCTACTATTCCTCGTCTTCTGGAGCTAGGAAAGGTGGAAACATCATCCTTAGAGGATCGATGAGGGCCGTGATTGCGAACTCTCTTCTCTTTATGGACAACAACGTGACAGTATCAGCGATGTGCTCCTCAGAAGATTCAGGGATAGTTTCGACAGTTCTGGCTCGTAACAAACGAATGTATGGTGTTGTTCGGTGCATCCTAAAACGAGCCCAGCTAGCTGCGTTCAACTTGTCTCCACGTATTTCCCCTCTGCCCCTGTACGATGAAAGCTCATCTGTTTGTGACTTTGAAGAGTATGTATTAATTTCACCTACGCTTGCCCCCTGGACACCACGGCGCTGACGAGGAAAAGCCGAAAATTCTAGTACGAGAGATTTCTGCGGGTCGTCTTCGGGCTAACTCAGACAGTCCAGGCTTTGGGAAACCTGCTGGAGTTGTGTCAAGGGGTCCAAATAGTCCGAAAACTGACTTACGTTCGCTTCCTTTGGCGATCCTTGTAGATGCATCAGATTACGAAGTTGTTGGTGTCCCGCAGCATGGTATAAGGGCTCCTCTTGAACAAATGCCTGCATACGAGTGTTTCTGTGTAGAAGAGACTTTCCCAGCACTGTCGCTTGTTTCTACGAGTGACAACTCACCAAGTAAAAGTCCATCCTGCAACAATTCCTCTAAAAGACGTAGGCGCGAACTTGAGCTTCTCACAGGTGTGCCTGTCCAGTGCTGGCGGAGTGCCACACCATCATCGTTTCTCAGGTGTACGCCTGCACAGTTCTCCTTTTTCGATATAAACAGGTTTGACTGTGTTTGAGAAGGTGTCACTGGTGGACCCGACCTCGCGAGACTAGTTTGTTTCAGTGGAAACCGCCAAAACAATTCAGTTGCTGATGGCTCATTCACTGAAGGCAGCAGTAGTGCTCTAGAACGGCTACCTGATACCTGGGATCCTTGTTGCGTGCCTCCCTCTTGCCCCTGTTGCTGCTGCTCAGCAACATGAGCACCTGGACCCGCCAGCAACTGCACCCCTTCCTGCTTTTCCTGCCGCGTAGTCGCTGGAGACTCTTTCTGCTGGTGGTGCTGCTGTTCCTCTGCGCTTCGGGCGTGATGAACACCAGTGATCTCTGCTCCAGCTGGCGTAGGACGACTTACATGCCTACGTGGTGCGAGGGCGGCTTCCTTGTTGCCTGATTCAAGGCTTTCGTACACTTCACGCATACATGCTTCGTGTTTAGTAGTTCGGTCTGCGGCTCCTATTCCTGCGAGGCGTCTTGCTGACCCTGCGGCCCATCTTCCGTCTCTTCCATCTGTGAGTCCCCTCGGCCTGTCTTCCGAAGTCATACATACGCTGTACATCCGCAGCGCTTGTCGCACGACGACGAAAAGCAGCGCGACAATCGAGAAAGCCTTCACACTTCGAAACGAGCCTTTGTGTGTGAGCGTCCTCCGCCCCCCACTTCTACGCAAGGACTGTGCTGTAGTACCGCGACGTGCGGTGCTCTGCCTTCGAGATACACGGTAGATTCGGCCGAGAGGTACCGCCTTCTTCCGCGAGTGCTATCTGCATGTGGACGTTGGCAGGGGCAGAATCGGCAGCGGGAGTCGCTAAATTGTTTTCTAGGGGCAGTATGTCTTGGTGGTGTACTGGTGCCCAGAACGCTCCCTTCTTCTCGCCTTTGTCTTCAGATAACTCACCAGCCCATATTGGAGACTCGTTCCGTGACACCCTCACCCGGCTGGACGCTTCTGACAAAACAACAACGGGGTCACTTGCGTTGAGCAAGAAAGTACAGGTATACGGCACTAGGATCACTAACAAACTTTTCCGCGCAATGAGCTCGCTTTCGCTCGTTCTCCGTAGGCTCCATCGGACAGCCATAGGTGACGAAAACAAGAAGAGGCGCGGAGGTGAAAATCAAGGATGCTAGTTGATGTAAAGGTAACGCAGGTGTGTAGACTAAGAATGCTACTCCGGGGGGTTCTGCCCAGAAAAAGTCAACCGTCTTTTGACGTGACGGATTCCAGGCCATGTAGCGAGCCGCCAGCTCCAAAACAACACTTAACAACTTGTCAGCACTACACCGGCTGCTTTCCTCGATTTTAGATGAGCTGCCACCAACATTGTCACGCTGAATCGGGTTGTCTGGCAAGTTGAATGAGGAATTTTACGTTAGTGTGGGGCAGAAGAATGCGGCACGAGAGTAGCTGCTAAAACCGTCGCACTCCAACAGTGCAATGGTGTCCTCTCATCTGTGACTCTGTTTAAGCAGAAAACACATATTATTTCAAGAGGAAGCGTATGCTAACTTGACCGACTAGCAAGCTGATGACATCTGGAGAAAAGTGGCGCGTATCACTACTGTTGAGATCTACTTTCTGGTTGCGGCACCCGTCTACATGCGGCTGTACCCTTGACATTGAAGAGTTCGTACTTAAGGTGTATAGAGGATCAACTGACGCCGGATAGCATTTCGCCCACCTGGGCCCTAATAGATTCAACTCCGCGAGAAGCCGAGTAAGAGGTAGCCCGTCGTCGCAAAAAAAGAAAGCCTTCACACCAAGCCGGAAACCACAGTGCGTCACTATTGAGACCGGTGCGGTAGACAATACGCAGCGCGCCTCTGATACACGAGAAAAAGGTATGGTTCGAAAGGGCATCCCCAGGGGCCACGTTCCCCCCTCCACTACTGAAGAAATATAAGCGGTCATATGCATAACCGACCACTGCTGTGTACCGGACGCTATGCTTATTGCGCAGGTGGAAGGAACTTCGTATGGAAGAGCCTGCACGCTGCGTCTCGATGTGCAATCGGCTGCTCGCTTGCAAGGCCGAGGTTTGGTGGTGGTATTGAGAACGGAAAAACGCTTGCGGCAAGGTGACGTGCAGATATCCTCTCCCCGTTCACATCTTTGCCGACCTTGCTCGCTAGATGCGTGCAGTCACATCCTGTGCTCCATCTCACAGCCAAGGAGGGAAGAGATCGCAGAAAAGTTAACCGTGCGTAGTGATGTGAGTCTTGGTCTAGCACCCTTGAGAGGCCACGTCCCTTTTCATTCGCGTGAATGCAAGGCCCGTCTCACGCTGCTTTGTACGATTTTGTCCGTTAACGCATGTGTGTGATTGAGTTAGCGCATACGATTGTGTGTATCGCACCGCTGGGCACGAACCGGGACTGGAAATACGGCAGCGACATTTTACCGTTGCAATACCCAGTCCACGCGTCTCCAGGCCGGCGTGTGAAGCAAAAGGCTTCAGCCGGCTTACATAATACATATAGGTTACATTTCATTAAGCAGGGCACGCTACGGTTGTGACAGTTGAAGCTGCTCAAACCCGGGTGACTCTAGCAAAAGGTGAACATTCTACAGGGTATATCATTAACGTCCACGGAAGGCAAACTGTCCTAGTGCGTCCGGAACATAGCCTACCTATAACATGATGCCCCATACACGAGATGGTTTGTTGGCGTCGGTGTGATCCTATCTGTTTGCCGTCGCAGGCAGAATTTTTCAGTGTACCTACCTTTATTTAATTGGAGAAGTGTAACTGTATATGAAAAAGTCTTGGGTTCCCCGTTACCCAGGCGACGATGCCAATGCACTGTCACGTGTCCAGGTCCGTGCAGAAGGAGCCGCGTAAGCAGTATTTGCAGAGCAATGCTCCTCCTCCAACAGTGTCTCCGGTATTTTACGCTGTCTGGCAGCCACAATCGACTGAAGCCCGATGTGCGACGGGGTTACGTAGGACATGACACAGATGCAAGGGCGACATGATGAAGGCATCAACTACATTGCTTCACGCTTTTCTCAAAAGGCGCACAATTGTGTACTGTGATAATCTGGGGAAACGGACGAGTCCCAATTAAGATGCTTCGATGGTGGAGAAAAAATGGCAGATAGCATGCAAGGATACAGTAAACCTCTGTATTTGCCTCCTCCGAGGTGTCCTATGTACTGCAACATCGCAGTGCAAAGCATTTGCGTGGGGGTGGAAGGAAATTTCACATATCGCACTCTCCTGGAAACTGCTTCTCCATAGCAAAAACTTTTAAGGGCCTCAGCGTTTGATGTGACCACGTGTGTGTAGACCACGAAAATATTAGCGCGCCTCTGCTATGATACATCGGTGATACTTACTTACACATGACACTCCAGCTGCGTAATTGGACGCAAGAGCAACACCACGAGGCCTGGTGTCGGCTGCAGCGTGCACTTGATAACACGTCTCTATTGTAAGCTGTCCGCAGTCGTTTCTTCTACAAATGCCCTCCAGTTGCATGTGCGGTTGTAAGTGTTTAGGGATTTGAGTCCACGCAGATGTACGAAGCACAAGTATCTCGGGGCAACTTAGCAGAGGCAGGAGGCGCAAACCGCAGCAACGGCGCACGGCCGTCACCCTTGTTCGCCTTCGAAGCAACGAGTCTGGACTCAACACGTGGAGAAATCTTGTGGCGTATCCAATGTCTGAACATATTTCAGCGTCGACGCGCCCCCAGCAGTGTCTCGTATTTGCGAAGTTTCTTCATCGTGGGATTTCGTGCATAATGCCGCATCACTGTAGTAACTCTATCATGTCTCCTTCAGGGCGTGGAAGTTGTTGCGGTCCCTAGAGTGAAGGCCAGCGCTGAACATAGTTACCAGAAGCTCGGGTGCCATCAAAGGCATCGGATACGAAGAATCACCCGTGCTAGGGGATGACGTGGCTGAAAACGGTGCCGGATAGCTATTCAACCTCGCGGGAAACATAAAGTGATAATTGGCGTGATCTCTGTGCAAGTGGATGCTTCGTGTTCGGATGCACTGGGCTTGCGCCCCAGTTTCAACATCAAAACCTCTACTATCGCTTTGCCGCACAACATGGTTGTCTCATCCTCAGGGCGCTTCACAGATTCCATTTTGCAAAAGCACCCGGAAGAATGAGGAGATAAAGTGGTAGCAGAGTAGTTGTGCAAGCCTGCAAGCAGACAGACGGAGAGGCGCTGTAGGGTGGTCGCGCGTTGATGTAATCCCCTGTTGTGCACTCGCGTCAAACACCTCTATCAGTTGCGCAGGGTGCCTGTCCCAATAGGTGGCTTGCGAGAGAGGAGAATGCGCAGACCGAAATTGCAACGTTCACTTGGGTAGACCTGCTTTTCTGAAGAACTCTTCCCTATCGACATAGCCGCTATGCCGGAGTCTGTCAGGGGAAGTTGACACAAAAATGGGGACGAGAGCGAAGACAGTCGCTTCTAATACGATTAACGGAGGCGTCTACTCAGCGGGATAGAGAGAGCTCACTGATACTGCATCCCGTATCAAAGTAAGCAATCGCAGGAAGGGTCAAGTTCTTATCAGTCCTTACTGAACTCTCTCCCTACTTTAGTGTCATGGATAAAATTCCACTAAATGTTTTGGTAGGTGCGCGTTCTAGTCCTGGGTGTGCGGTCGCACGACTGGTGACAGAAGCAGGATAGAGCGAGCGTCTATTGCATGGTGCATGAGCAACTCTTGCAGCTTTCGGACGTATGATCTTCCTCGGCGAATCTGCAACGTCACAGACCTCAAGGGCTTGCATTCATTTCCATCAAGCGCCGCCCGACAAGACATCACGAAATGGTTGTGTCGAGTTGGCGCTCCGTTTGTATCTTCAACTGAACAACATAAATTTTTACGTAGTTGAAAGCCATATAAGCATTTTTTTCAGCCATTCTGTTGAAACACACCACTTTTAGTAGTACAATGTTCCTAGTGACGTTCAGATACAGATGTACGTAGTATGCATGCCTAAAGGTTCACTCCGTTTGTTGTACTGCGTATGCACTGCGGGACACTCTGCCTCAGCCGTCGTCAGAGAACGGAGACCTGTGTCGACAGCGAATCAAGACGAACTGCGGAATTGCTAACTACAGTTATCACAGTGTGCCCTTCACGAAACAGTGCAGGGAGGCCTCTGACGGTACGTGCAATAACAATTGTACTATCCTGTTGATCTTTTTGTACAGGCCGCAGCAAACCGGGAAGGATGCTTTTACAAGTAGTTACACACAGAAGTTGTTGCTCATCTGCTCGTGTGCAATAGCGCTCACACAGGGAGACGCTGAGTGACGGTGTACTTCGGTAAGGACAATGGAGGGACCGCATGGTTTGCAGAAGTGTAACGTGTGTGCTGAAGGGAGTCTCACAAGCTAAAAGGGTCTAAGCCGCGGAATAGGCTCGCAATTACTTTCAATGCAGTTCAGCTTGTTTTCCGTGGTTCTTTTCCAGCTTGATTATATATTGCTAAACAGCGACGCATGTGCATATCTGTGAACACGTAGTGACATAGGGCACACACAGAAAATGTTCATGTGTACATAGTGAGAAACAAATCTGCATGTATTACATAGAATCGAATATCAAGCGCGGTTTCACCTTGCGTAGTGTTCAATACGGCTACGGCACCACGCGCCCCCCGCCTATACTACGTGGAAATACACCAGTGAATGCGTACAGCTCAACTTCTCTGAAAACTTCGCATCTACGCCTCGCATGTCTGCCAGAGATCTATTACGTGCATATCTCTGCACCTCTGAGCGAAAATTGGTAAGTTCACGATTCGGTCGCTGTCAACATCAAACATACAGGTTATGCGCCCCCAGTAGTACGATGTACAGGTGCAGTAGGGTAAGTGTGTAGAAAAAATGCCTATGATTCGATGCGCATTTCAAGTTCTAAACCTCTAATCAAACCTTTAAATATGCTTATGCTATTAGTTTTAAACCCTCCTGTTAGTTTTGACGTTGCATAATGAGACGTGAGGCATGCAATCCTCTGTGGCAATGCGGTGGGGGACGGGTTGCCGCGGCTTCTGGGGGTTGAGTGCCAATGCACTTTCGCGCACGTGTCTCATTCGCATACCGGCATCCGCCCGCGAAGTATTGCAGATGTTCTCTACTAATATTCACAGACAGCCATGACCGGACATCTTGGTGTAAAAGCAGCAACGCGCAGACCAAGGGCGATAGTGGCCCCCGTTCGAAGCGGCACAACAACAACGAAGGCTTTTTTCTGCGCTTACATGGCTGAGCGAGTGTGACTAGTTCATGAGGTGTACCAGCGCATTCAGAGCGGACTAATTACTTTAATAAGGCAAAAAGTCTTCATATGAGCGTTAACATTGAGGCAGAAGACTTACTTTGCCAGTAGGGGAGGAGACATCGGATCTCCGTAATAATTCAATAACATCTTACCATACGAGTCCGCGAACTTGCCTGAATCACGATGTCAAAAAGCTCTCCCGGCACATCGTCTGTTTTAAGTTCAAGGGAGCAACCACGGCAGAATTGAAGGAACAGTTTATTCGGGAAGGCCGTCAGTTACAGTCTGCCATTTCAGACCTCAACTTTAAGGTTGAGTTGACAACCTCTATTACTACAGACCGCACGAAAGGGTATACCCACTTCCTGTACTCAGAATTTTGCAATGAGGCCGATCTTCAGAAGTACGCTCAGCATCCTGCACACGTCAACTTTGTTGGGAAATTCAAAGAACATTTTGAGGACATCATGGCCTTCGACTTGCTAGTGCCGTTTTGATGCCACATCTAACAGGAGTCCTTGGAGATAGAGGAGTTCCGCCGGGATGCAGAAAACTGCAGATTGCTCAGCTCTGTTTGCCGTTCAAGGACAATCAGTACAGATGCACTCCTTGTACCGCATGAGTGGATGCGAAGCGGATCACGATGAAACCTTCAGAGGTATTTTTTTTTTCGTCAGCCGGGGAAAACACGCTTTATTGAGTATTCTGCGTCAATGGCACTCACACGCTAAAGATGAGCATGCGCTCAGATGCTGTCGGCGGGCAGCTGCCTTCGTGTTGAACGATCCTCGGAAAACTCTTCGCGTACCAGCGCTGGTTCCACGGCAATGAATGGCTCGCAGCGGGTCGTCCACTTTCGCCAGTAGCATTTCCGAATGCTCAGGTCCTGCCTATTGAGAGTCTACGCATAAACGCAAAGCCCACATCTTTTTGTCTGATGTACTGCTCCAGACCAAGCGGCTCCCGGCTGGCGCTGACGCGACTTATTCACGCTGTATAGGAACAACTCTGCTGCACTAGTGCAAGTTGACGTTTCCATGTTGTTTGTGGCGGCAGCGGCGTATACTATATTCCTCATTCATTAGTACCGTCCTGCAGTCGGACTTCTGGCAAAAGCGGGATGTGCTTTCCTTGCTCACCGCTCCTCTCAGGCGGAATGCGATTCTCTGGGTACGCAGGCACAACGTTTTACTGGCTCAGAAGCCTAGTCGGGCGTACACACGTCTGACGCCCTTTTCCAGCGTTCTAGCTATGGAGGGTCTTATTAGAACGTCTGTGAAAGTGTATATTTTCCCAAAGCAGGGTCCCATTTCTCCGCCGGCCCAACTATTACGCGTCTAGGTCGCCGCATATTAACTGCTCTACACAGATATCATGACGTACGTGAAGGTGAACTTTCTAAATGTCGTGTTTGCTGAAGAGTGAAAAAAAGAGTATCGTGTCTTCCGTATTGGAACCCGAGGTGCGGGCCACTAATTCTTGTGGTTGAACCTGTGTCGTGATCTAAGAAGAGACGCTGCGGAGCACGTTCTGCACGCATGGATATCAATGTGGATGTTCTGGCCTGTCACACCGCTGGCATGGATATATCCGGCGGCACTTGTGAACAGCCGCTGACAAGCAAGAGGGCGGGTGTGGAACCCTGCACGATGTCAGAAGCAGTTACGCTGTCCTAACTTTACGGTGTTGCACCGGTGATGCCTGTTAAAGCATTACATAAACACATGGGAGACAGTGAAAACAACAAGGTGAAATGGACGCAGGTTGACTTTAGGCTTTTAGGTGCTTTCAGCTTGCTCGCTAGTACCGGCAGAGCGCAGTTTCGAGCAACTGTACCTTCATTTAGAAATGGGGAAGGCGGGCTCTCGCAAACACCAAAACCACTTCACGAGCAGCTTAATAGCAAGATCTCTCAGCTCACGTCATGCCTGACAATCTGTGTGTGTTGTGTCGAGCACGTCGGAACTACCCCTCGTAGCTCTATCTACTTGTGTGCCAAGAAGGATTACTGATAGCGTTTCAGGATTCGAACGATTGAGGCTCTGTGTATCGGGAGCCGCTAGCCAAGGAGTTTGCATGGGGCCACCTTATGCGGTCAAGAAGCTTCCAGGTGCTAATCCACGAGAGAAGTCCTAGGTTGGCGAACTTTTTTTCCCCTGAGGAGCACAGTGTCAAATGCGCTCTTGATAAATGGCCGGCCGAGCGCTTCGTAGGCGAAGAGGTGTTACGTGGACGGCACCCATCCGCCAAGAATGTACAAAAAAACGCACAAAACTTATTCTTTTCTTTACAGCGCATTATTTCTGTGGCACAAAATGAACTTCATTACGGGAAGGAGCATTGGGATTTGATTGAAGTCCTGAAAGAATTTGCACAGGTGCGGTGGAGACGCCTGTGTCGCGTTATTCTGGGGGGAAGGCATTTTCAACCGCTCACTGGTACCATCGTCTGTGATTTGGACTGCCTTCGCTTCTTTTGTACTTCAGCTCATGCCAGTGAGCTCGTAGCATCTGGGCGCCTCACAATTCGGCGGTGACTTCACAGCATTTCAGCGTCCGTCGTCTGAATCGTAGATGGTTATCCCTGTTGCTTCTTACTGTGGGAAATACATCCGGCGCAGTCTGACGCGTCGGAGGCGCACATGACTGATGCAGTTCTGTGCGCTGAAGCCGACCCGAATTTGGCAGTACTGTTCAGAATATGTGCTCCAAGCTGGTCGTCCTCTTGCCGGCTCCATTAGGCAATGGGCGGCAGATATATGTTATCATCATCTGGTTTCTCGATAGACACGCATTATCCTTTCGTTTTCGGTCTCCACTTCTCCCGGAAGACAAAGCGTCATTAGTTCCATATTCTGTCCAGAGCAGCTTCATTCACGGTCGACACCCAGTCAGTGCAAGCGGAGTATTGTGACGGTTCCTTTGATTTCTGGTTTAAAGTGCAGCACGAACATTTGATTCTTCACATTACATTCTGTCATATAACTTGAAACTCTTCGGCTGATTGTCTGCTTGACTAATCAGTCAGTATGTGCGTGGGAAAATATATCTGGTTTTTCGCTCTTCTTTCTGCTCAGCCGCCCTAGATTCTGGACTACATCTTTCTCTGCCAGAACTTACGTAGCCGGCCCTCGGAGATCCTGCCTTCCGCTCTACATGGCCTTTTAAGTTCCTCCTCGTTTAATATCCGGGACTCTCATGTTGTTGAGTCATTACCATGAAAGTGTTCCATCAGTGCGAGCCTGCAGCTGAGCTTGAGTTTCATGCTGCCTGTGGGAGAATTGTCATCTCCACCAACTCGGCGAGGAGTAAAGCTCTAAAACACTGCAGCTTCTGGTGTTGTGGAGCGGTTTTTCTGCCACGTCTATAAACGTTTCTGTATGAGTAATGCGATCGCCGCTGCTGCTCATGTAGTAGTAGACCTGAACTGCTGTTCGAAATGGGAGAAAGCCGCTTTGCATATGTACTGAGCCGTTCCTGTCACATGTTTATTGAGGGTTGGTGCCATAAGACGGGAAAGATCTTGCAGTTAGTTATTCTATTCCTGCCAAGCGTTTTGGAGGCGCCAGGTAAGAGCTCGGAACAATCTTGAGTGCCACTCTGTGTCGGAGCCCACCGACACCAACGGTGAACCCTGTGATATCCAATTTCGGTCTTGCCTGGACTCGACGACAGCAACCGTTCCTCAGTTTCAATAGTGTGGATTAATTTCTGAAAAACGTCTGTATACCGGGCACGTGTGTCAAAAAGGGAGCTTGGGCCGGATAGAGAGCTGCATTCATGTCAACGTCACACATCCGTGAGTCCCGGTCGTTTCGTGGGAGATACTGCCCTCAGGCACGACAGTGGATTGCAATTGAGGCCAGCCACAAAGTTCGCATTGAGCCAAGCAGGCGGGCGGAGTGGAAGGCGTTTCAGGAGAACCACCTGGTGCAGCGGAGAGACCTGTCGAATTTTTCGGAGTCGTATACAGCCTACATTGAGACCACGAACAGTAACCCCTCCTTCTTCTTCTTCTTTTTTTTTTTATAGTGGCCTCACCAGTTACCGCTTCTTCAAAGTAAATTGATATACACTTGGTTCTACTAGTCACAAGCGACTGACCGTGAGAAGATATATTTCTTTGGGGCTTAAGGTACGACACGACACCTAAGTGCCTTGAGAGGAAGCAGACGCTGGTGATGGAAAAGAATCTTGCGCGTCACTACGTGCACTCTCATATGCAGATCCATAGCATAGCTGACGCCCTCTTTTTGTCGCGTTTTGGTGTTGCTCGAGGCTGGCGCAAATAAGCTTAATCGTCAGAACTTCCTGTCTACCAGCGTTCTCAACGGAAAACCGACTAGACAGATCATAGAGAGGCGTTATCCGGCACCGGCAAGACCGGCGCGAATCCCCTACATGTCTCACAAGACAGCGAGCGTGTTTTCAATCGTGAAATGTCTACAACAGGAGTGGACGCTGACAGCAATGAGCCAAATACACTGTGGTGCAGCTTGATGGTCTAACATAATGCGATGAACTGGTCAGGATCAGAAGATGGCAAGACCATAAAGCGACTGCAAGCCAGGATCTCGCATTTTGTATCACACTTGTGTTTCGGCATTGGCACACACCATCGTTGAAACTGCCTTCACGATGGTGATGCGCTGCCACTGCAGGACTAAGGTGAGAAAATGAATAACCAGCTTACTGCTGATCTGCGCTTTCAGTCGTGTCTACGCCCGGGAAACAGCCACTTCGGCCAGCACTATCTTCTAGATTGCCCTAATTTTTGATAATTTCTAGATTACTTATTTCGCATAAAGTCTTACATAGACTCACTCTCTCCCCTATGTATCTTAAAGGTCACCACATGGAATGAGAGAAACCGCAGCGCTGTCCTTGTTGAGGGGAAGGCGAAGAACGCAAAGCGGAAAGGAGAAATGGCAGCGCCACCTCAGGAACAACAGTAGAGGAAACGCAGCGGAAGTCCTCTGCTCACTCTTCCAAATTAGTGTGAAACAAGCATGTGCGCAAGCTGACAGTGTGGGAAGGGTCCGCCAGGCAGCTGAGCTACATAATGGACGGTATAGTTTGGGAAAACCCGCTTTTTCGTGAGCACACGGAACGTGGCTTTGTTGGGGTACTCTGTCTCCAGGTAGGGGGTCCCCGACTGAGCAGAGGTTTATGATATTGGGTACTAGACGAGCACAGCGAGGGCGTCTTCTAGTTGGTTGAGAAGAATGCAGAGTGTTCCTGCTGCAGCTGCGCAGGCGACAACTCCATTCTAGATTTTATAAATCTCCAGCAAAAGCTCGAGAGCTTTGCGCTGGCCATGGATATAGGAAATCCAGCTGAAGTGGAGTGCCAGACGGGGTAGCCCACTGCGGAGGAGTTTTTCTTGCACGAAGTAGG
>CATKUM010000328.1:0-51000 GCA_949786405.1 Onychomys arenicola
TTGTAGGAAGACACAGAGCCTGGCATTTAACTCCGTTTCTGAAGGGAAACACACAGCACAGTTCTCATCCATGAAACACACTCTGCTTTAGAGCAAGAAGGACGCTCTTGCTTTCTAGAGTCTCTAATAAGTCGGGAAACGTGAGCGTGCTCAGAACAAAAGAACTGTGTTTCCTACACACACGGACCATATCTAGTTCAACTCTGCTTCTGAAACTGATACAAACCACAGGCCCTCTAACATCCAATGCGTTTCAGTTAAGAGCGAGAAACCTGTGGGCTTCGTGTACAATATAGCTTCGTTTGAGCTGAAAAGTGACTGCGATTACCTGAAACGAAGTCTCGCTTGTAGGAAGACACAGAGCCTGGCATTTAACTCCGTTTCTGAAGGGAAACACACAGCACAGTTCTCATCCAATGAAACACACTCTGCTTTAGAGCAAGAAGCACGCTCTTGCTTTCTAGAGTCTCTAATAAGGCGGGAAACGTGAGCGTGCTCAGAACAAAAGAACTGTGTTTCCTACACACACGGACCATATCTAGTTCAACTCTGCTTCTGAAACTGATACAAACCACAGGCCCTCTAACATCCAATGCGTTTCAGTTAAGAGCCAGAAACGTGTGAGCTTCGTGAACAATATAGCTTCGTTTGAGCTGAAAAGTGACTGCGTTTACCTGAAACGAAGTCTCGCTTGTAGGAAGACACAGAGCCTGGCATTTAACTCCGTTTCTGAAGGGAAACACACAGCACACTTCTCATCCATGAAACACACTCTGCTTTAGAGCAAGAAGCACGCTCTTGCTTTCTAGAGTCTCTAATAAGGCGGGAAACGTGAGCGTGCTCAGAACAAAAGAACTGTGTTTCCTACACACACGGACCATATCTAGTTCAACTCTGCTTCTGAAACTGATACAAACCACAGGCCCTCTAACATCCAATGCGTTTCAGTTAAGAGTGAGAAACGTGTGAGCTTCGTGTACAATATAGCTTCGTTTGAGCTGAAAAGTGACTGCGTTTACCTGAAACGAAGTCTCGCTTGTAGGAAGACACAGAGCCTGGCATTTAACTCCGTTTCTGAAGGGAAACACACAGCACACTTCTCATCCATGAAACACACTCTGCTTTAGAGCAAGAAGAACGCTCTTGCTTTCTAGAGTCTCTAATAAGGCGGGAAACGTGAGCGTGCTCAGAACAAAAGAACTGTGTTTCCTACACACACGGACCATATCTAGTTCAACTCTGCTTCTGAAACTGATACAAACCACAGGCCCTCTAACATCCAATGCGTTTCAGTTAAGAGCGAGAAACGTGTGAGCTTCGTGAACAATATAGCTTCGTTTGAGCTGAAAAGTGACTGCGTTTACCTGAAACGAAGTCTCGCTTGTAGGAAGACACAGAGCCTGGCATTTAACTCCGTTTCTGAAGGGAAACACACAGCACAGTTCTCATCCATGAAACACACTCTGCTTTAGAGCAAGAAGCACGCTCTTGCTTTCTAGAGTCTCTAATAAGTCGGGAAACGTGAGCGTGCTCAGAACAAAAGAACTGTGTTTCCTACACACACGGACCATATCTAGTTCAACTATGCTTCTGAAACTGATACAAACCACAGGCCCTCTAACAGCCAATGCGTTTCAGTTAAGAGCGAGAAACCTGTGGGCTTCGTGTACAATATAGCTTCGTTTGAACTGAAAAGTGACTGCGATTACCTGAAACGAAGTCTCGCTTGTAGGAAGACACAGATCCTGGCATTTAACTCCGTTTCTGAAGGGAAACACACAGCACAGTTCTCATCCATGAAACACACTCTGCTTTAGAGCAAGAAGCACGCTCTTGCTTTCTAGAGTCTCTAATAAGGCGGGAAACGTGAGCGTGCTCAGAACAAAAGAACTGTGTTTCCTACACACACGGACCATATCTAATTTAACTCTGCTTCTGAAACTGATACAAACCACAGGCCCTCTAACATCCAATGCGTTTCAGTTAAGAGCGAGAAACGTGTGAGCTTCGTGAACAATATAGCTTCGTTTGAGCTGAAAAGTGACTGCATTTACCTGAAACGAAGTCTCGCTTGTAGGAAGACACAGAGCCTGGCATTTAACTCCGTTTCTGAAGGGAAACACACAGCACACTTCTCATCCATGAAACACACTCTGCTTTAGAGCAAGAAGCACGCTCTTGCTTTCTAGAGTCTCTAATAAGGCGGGAAACGTGAGCGTGCTCAGAACAAAAGAACTGTGTTTCCTACACACACGGACCATATCTAGTTCAACTCTGCTTCTGAAACTGATACAAACCACAGGCCCTCTAACATCCAATGCGTTTCAGTTAAGAGTGAGAAACGTGTGAGCTTTGTGTACAATATAGCTTCGTTTGAGCTGAAAAGTGACTGCGTTTACCTGAAACGAAGTCTCTCTTGTAGGAAGACACAGAGCCTGGCATTTAACTCCGTTTCTAAAGGGAAACACACAGCACACTTCTCATCCATGAAACACACTCTGCTTTAGAGCAAGAAGCACGCTCTTGCTTTCTAGAGTCTCTAATAAGGCGGGAAACATGAGCGTGCTCAGAACAAAAGAACTGTGTTTCCTACACACACGGACCATATCTAGTTCAACTCTGCTTCTGAAACTGATACAAACCACAGGCCCTCTAACATCCAATGCGTTTCAGTTAAGAGCGAGAAACGTGTGAGCTTCGTGAACAATATAGCTTCGTTTGAGCTGAAAAGTGACTGCGTTTACCTGAAACGAAGTCTCGCTTGTAGGAAGACACAGAGCCTGGCATTTAACTCCGTTTCTGAAGGGAAACACACAGCACACTTCTCATCCATGAAACACACTCTGCTTTAGAGCAAGAAGCACGCTCTTGCTTTCTAGAGTCTCTAGTAAGGCGGGAAACGTGAGAGTGCTCAGAACAAAAGAACTGTGTTTCCTACACACACGGACCATATCTAGTTCAACTCTGCTTCTGAAACTGATACAAACCACAGGCCCTCTAACATCCAATGCGTTTCAGTTAAGAGCGAGAAACGTGTGAGCTTCGTGAACAATATAGCTTCGTTTGAGCTGAAAAGTGACTGCGTTTACCTGAAACGAAGTCTCGCTTGTAGGAAGACACAGAGCCTGGCATTTAACTCCGTTTCTGAAGGGAAACACACAGCACAGTTCTCATCCATGAAACACACTCTGCTTTAGAGCAAGAAGCACGCTCTTGCTTTCTAGAGTCTCTAATAAGTCGGGAAACGTGAGCGTGCTCAGAACAAAAGAACTGTGTTTCCTACACACACGGACCATATCTAGTTCAACTATGCTTCTGAAACTGATACAAACCACAGGCCCTCTAACAGCCAATGCGTTTCAGTTAAGAGCGAGAAACCTGTGGGCTTCGTGTACAATATAGCTTCGTTTGAACTGAAAAGTGACTGCGATTACCTGAAACGAAGTCTCGCTTGTAGGAAGACACAGATCCTGGCATTTAACTCCGTTTCTGAAGGGAAACACACAGCACAGTTCTCATCCATGAAACACACTCTGCTTTAGAGCAAGAAGCACGCTCTTGCTTTCTAGAGTCTCTAATAAGGCGGGAAACGTGAGCGTGCTCAGAACAAAAGAACTGTGTTTCCTACACACACGGACCATATCTAATTTAACTCTGCTTCTGAAACTGATACAAACCACAGGCCCTCTAACATCCAATGCGTTTCAGTTAAGAGCGAGAAACGTGTGAGCTTCGTGAACAATATAGCTTCGTTTGAGCTGAAAAGTGACTGCGTTTACCTGAAACGAAGTCTCGCTTGTAGGAAGACACAGAGCCTGGCATTTAACTCCGTTTCTGAAGGGAAACACACAGCACACTTCTCATCCATGAAACACACTCTGCTTTAGAGCAAGAAGCACGCTCTTGCTTTCTAGAGTCTCTAATAAGGCGGGAAACGTGAGCGTGCTCAGAACAAAAGAACTGTGTTTCCTACACACACGGACCATATCTAGTTCAACTCTGCTTCTGAAACTGATACAAACCACAGGCCCTCTAACATCCAATGCGTTTCAGTTAAGAGTGAGAAACGTGTGAGCTTTGTGTACAATATAGCTTCGTTTGAGCTGAAAAGTGACTGCGTTTACCTGAAACGAAGTCTCTCTTGTAGGAAGACACAGAGCCTGGCATTTAACTCCGTTTCTAAAGGGAAACACACAGCACACTTCTCATCCATGAAACACACTCTGCTTTAGAGCAAGAAGCACGCTCTTGCTTTCTAGAGTCTCTAATAAGGCGGGAAACATGAGCGTGCTCAGAACAAAAGAACTGTGTTTCCTACACACACGGACCATATCTAGTTCAACTCTGCTTCTGAAACTGATACAAACCACAGGCCCTCTAACATCCAATGCGTTTCAGTTAAGAGCGAGAAACGTGTGAGCTTCGTGAACAATATAGCTTCGTTTGAGCTGAAAAGTGACTGCGTTTACCTGAAACGAAGTCTCGCTTGTAGGAAGACACAGAGCCTGGCATTTAACTCCGTTTCTGAAGGGAAACACACAGCACACTTCTCATCCATGAAACACACTCTGCTTTAGAGCAAGAAGCACGCTCTTGCTTTCTAGAGTCTCTAGTAAGGCGGGAAACGTGAGAGTGTTCAGAACAAAAGAACTGTGTTTCCTACACACACGGACCATATCTAGTTCACCTCTGCTTCTGAAACTGATACAAACCACAGGCCCTCTAACATCCAATCGTTTCAGTTAAGAGCGAGAAACGTGTGAGCTTAGTGTACAATATAGCTTCGTTTGAGCTGAAAAGTGACTGCGTTTCCCTGAAACGATGTCTCGCTTGTAGGAAGACACAGAGCCTGGCATTTAACTCCGTTTCTGAAGGGAAACACACAGCACACTTCTCATCCATGAAACACACTCTGCTTTAGAGCAAGAAGCACGCACTTGCTTTCTAGAGTCTCTAATAAGGCGGGAAACGTGAGAGTGCTGAGAAGGAAAGAACTGTGTTTCCTACACACACGGACCATATCTAGTTCAACTCTGCTTCTGAAACTGATACTAACCACAGGCCCTCTAAAATCCAATGCGTTTCAGTTCAGAGCGAGAAACGTGTGAGCTTCGTGAACAATATAGCTTCGTTTGAGCTGAAAAGTGACTGCGTTTACCTGAAACGAAGTCTCGCTTGTAGGAAGACACAGAGCCTGGCATTTAACTCCGTTTCTGAAGGGAAACACACAGCACAGTTCTCATCCATGAAACACACTCTGCTTTAGAGCAAGAAGCACGCTCTTGCTTTCTAGAGTCTCTAATAAGTCGGGAAACGTGAGCGTGCTCAGAACAAAAGAACTGTGTTTCCTACACACACGGACCATATCTAGTTCAACTCTGCTTCTGAAACTGATACAAACCACAGGCCCTCTAACATCCAATGCGTTTCAGTTAAGAGCGAGAAACGTGTGAGCTTCGTGTACAATATAGCTTCGTTTGAGCTGAAAAGTGACTGCGTTTACCTGAAACGAAGTCTCGCTTGTAGGAAGACACAGAGCCTGGCATTTAACTCCCTTTCTGAAGGGAAACACACAGCACACTTCTCATCCATGAAACACACTCTGCTTTAGAGCAAGAAGCACGCTCTTGCTTTCTAGAGTCTCTAATAAGGCGGGAAAGGTGAGAGTGCTCAGAACAAAAGAACTGTGTTTCCTACACACACGGACCATATCTAGTTCAACTCTGCTTCTGAAACTGATACAAACCACAGGCCCTCTAACATCCAATGCGTTTCAGTTAAGAGCGAGAAACGTGTGAGCTTCGTGTACAATATAGCTTCATTTGAGATGAAAAGTGACTGTGTTTACCTGAAACGAAGTCTCGCTTGTGGGAAGACACAGAGCCTGGCATTTAACTCCGTTTCTGAAGGGAAACACACAGCACACTTCTCATCCATGAAACACACTCTGCTTTAGAGCAAGAAGCACGCTCTTGCTTTCTAGAGTCTCTAATAAGGCAGGAAACGTGAGAGTGCTCAGAAAAAAAGAACTGTGTTTCCTACACACACGGACCATATCTAGTTCAACTCTGCTTCTGAAACTGATACAAACCACAGGCCCTATAACATCCAATGCGTTTCAGTTAAGAGCGAGAAACGTGTGAGCTTCGTGAACAATATAGGTTCGTTTGAGCTGAAAAGTGACTGCGTTTCCCTGAAACGAAGTCTCGCTTGTAGGAAGACACAGAGCCTGGCATTTAACTCCCTTTCTGAAGGGAAACACACAGCACACTTCTCATCCATGCAACACACTCTGCTTTAGAGCAAGAAGCACGCTCTTGCTTTCTAGAATCTCTAATAAGGCGGGAAAAGTGAGCGTGCTCAGAACAAAAGAACTGTGTTTCCTACACACACGGACCATATCTAGTTCAACTCTGCTTCTGAAACTGATACAAACCACAGGCCCTCTAACATCCAATGCGTTTCAGTTAAGAGCGAGAAACGTGTGAGCTTCGTGTACAATATAGCTTCCTTTGAGCTGAAAAGTGACTGCGTTTACCTGAAACGAAGTCTCGCTTGTAGGAAGACACAGAGCCTGGCATTTAACTCCGTTTCTGAAGGGAAACACACAGCACAGTTCTCATCCATGAAACACACTCTGCTTTAGAGCAAGAAGCACGCTCTTGCTTTCTAGAGTCTCTAATAAGGCGGGAAACGTGAGCGTACTCAGAACAAAAGAACTGTGTTTCCTACACACACGGACCATATCTAGTTCAACTCTGCTTCTGAAACTGATACAAACCACAGGCTCTCTAACATCCAATGCGTTTCAGTTAAGAGCGAGAAACGTGTGAGCTTCGTGTACAATATAGCTTCGTTTGAGCTGAAAAGTGACTGCGTTTACCTGAAACGAAGTCTCGCTTGTAGGAAGACACAGAGCCAGGCATTTAACTCCCTTTCTGAAGGGAAACACACAGCACACTTCTCATCCATGAAACACACTCTGCTTTAGAGCAAGAAGCACGCTCTTGCTTTCTAGAATCTCTAATAAGGCGGGAAACGTGAGCGTGCTCAGAACAAAAGAACTGTGTTTCCTACACACACGGACCATATCTAGTTCAACTCTGCTTCTGAAACTGATACAAACCACAGGCCCTCTAACATCCAATGCGTTTCAGTTAAGAGCGAGAAACGTGTGAGCTTCGTGTACAATATAGCTTCGTTTGAGCTGAAAAGTGACTGCGTTTACCTGAAACGAAGTCTCGCTTGTAGGAAGACACAGAGCCTGGCATTTAACTCCGTTTCTGAAGGGAAACACACAGCACACTTCTCATCCATGAAACACACTCTGCTTTAGAGCAAGAAGCACGCTCTTGCTTTCTAGAGTCTCTAATAAGGCGGGAAACGTGAGCGTGCTCAGAACAAAAGAACTGTGTTTCCTACACACACGGACCATATCTAGTTCAACTCTGCTTCTGAAACTGATACAAACCACAGGCCCTCTAACATCCAATGCGTTTCAGTTAAGAGCGAGAAACGTGTGAGCTTCGTGAACAATATAGCTTCGTTTGAGCTGAAAAGTGACTGCGTTTACCTGAAACGAAGTCTCGCTTGTAGGAAGACACAGAGCCTGGCATTTAACTCCGTTTCTGAAGGGAAACACACAGCACAGTTCTCATCCATGAAACACACTCTGCTTTAGAGCAAGAAGGACGCTCTTGCTTTCTAGAGTCTCTAATAAGTCGGGAAACGTGAGCGTGCTCAGAACAAAAGAACTGTGTTTCCTACACACACGGACCATATCTAGTTCAACTCTGCTTCTGAAACTGATACAAACCACAGGCCCTCTAACATCCAATGCGTTTCAGTTAAGAGCGAGAAACCTGTGGGCTTCGTGTACAATATAGCTTCGTTTGAGCTGAAAAGTGACTGCGATTACCTGAAACGAAGTCTCGCTTGTAGGAAGACACAGAGCCTGGCATTTAACTCCGTTTCTGAAGGGAAACACACAGCACAGTTCTCATCCATGAAACACACTCTGCTTTAGAGCAAGAAGCATGCTCTTGCTTTCTAGAGTCTCTAATAAGGCGGGAAACGTGAGCGTGCTCAGAACAAAAGAACTGTGTTTCCTACACACACGGACCATATCTAGTTCAACTCTGCTTCTGAAACTGATACAAACCACAGGCCCTCTAACATCCAATGCGTTTCAGTTAAGAGCGAGAAACGTGTGAGCTTCGTGAACAATATAGCTTCGTTTGAGCTGAAAAGTGACTGCGTTTACCTGAAACGAAGTCTCGCTTGTAGGAAGACACAGAGCCTGGCATTTAACTCCGTTTCTGAAGGGAAACACACAGCACAGTTCTCATCCATGAAACACACTCTGCTTTAGAGCAAGAAGCACGCTCTTGCTTTCTAGAGTCTCTAATAAGTCGGGAAACGTGAGCGTGCTCAGAACAAAAGAACTGTGTTTCCTACACACACGGACCATATCTAGTTCAACTATGCTTCTGAAACTGATACAAACCACAGGCCCTCTAACAGCCAATGCGTTTCAGTTAAGAGCGAGAAACCTGTGGGCTTCGTGTACAATATAGCTTCGTTTGAACTGAAAAGTGACTGCGATTACCTGAAACGAAGTCTCGCTTGTAGGAAGACACAGATCCTGGCATTTAACTCCGTTTCTGAAGGGAAACACACAGCACAGTTCTCATCCATGAAACACACTCTGCTTTAGAGCAAGAAGCACGCTCTTGCTTTCTAGAGTCTCTAATAAGGCGGGAAACGTGAGCGTGCTCAGAACAAAAGAACTGTGTTTCCTACACACACGGACCATATCTAATTTAACTCTGCTTCTGAAACTGATACAAACCACAGGCCCTCTAACATCCAATGCGTTTCAGTTAAGAGCGAGAAACGTGTGAGCTTCGTGAACAATATAGCTTCGTTTGAGCTGAAAAGTGACTGCATTTACCTGAAACGAAGTCTCGCTTGTAGGAAGACACAGAGCCTGGCATTTAACTCCGTTTCTGAAGGGAAACACACAGCACACTTCTCATCCATGAAACACACTCTGCTTTAGAGCAAGAAGCACGCTCTTGCTTTCTAGAGTCTCTAATAAGGCGGGAAACGTGAGCGTGCTCAGAACAAAAGAACTGTGTTTCCTACACACACGGACCATATCTAGTTCAACTCTGCTTCTGAAACTGATACAAACCACAGGCCCTCTAACATCCAATGCGTTTCAGTTAAGAGTGAGAAACGTGTGAGCTTTGTGTACAATATAGCTTCGTTTGAGCTGAAAAGTGACTGCGTTTACCTGAAACGAAGTCTCTCTTGTAGGAAGACACAGAGCCTGGCATTTAACTCCGTTTCTAAAGGGAAACACACAGCACACTTCTCATCCATGAAACACACTCTGCTTTAGAGCAAGAAGCACGCTCTTGCTTTCTAGAGTCTCTAATAAGGCGGGAAACATGAGCGTGCTCAGAACAAAAGAACTGTGTTTCCTACACACACGGACCATATCTAGTTCAACTCTGCTTCTGAAACTGATACAAACCACAGGCCCTCTAACATCCAATGCGTTTCAGTTAAGAGCGAGAAACGTGTGAGCTTCGTGAACAATATAGCTTCGTTTGAGCTGAAAAGTGACTGCGTTTACCTGAAACGAAGTCTCGCTTGTAGGAAGACACAGAGCCTGGCATTTAACTCCGTTTCTGAAGGGAAACACACAGCACACTTCTCATCCATGAAACACACTCTGCTTTAGAGCAAGAAGCACGCTCTTGCTTTCTAGAGTCTCTAGTAAGGCGGGAAACGTGAGAGTGCTCAGAACAAAAGAACTGTGTTTCCTACACACACGGACCATATCTAGTTCAACTCTGCTTCTGAAACTGATACAAACCACAGGCCCTCTAACATCCAATGCGTTTCAGTTAAGAGCGAGAAACGTGTGAGCTTCGTGAACAATATAGCTTCGTTTGAGCTGAAAAGTGACTGCGTTTACCTGAAACGAAGTCTCGCTTGTAGGAAGACACAGAGCCTGGCATTTAACTCCGTTTCTGAAGGGAAACACACAGCACAGTTCTCATCCATGAAACACACTCTGCTTTAGAGCAAGAAGCACGCTCTTGCTTTCTAGAGTCTCTAATAAGTCGGGAAACGTGAGCGTGCTCAGAACAAAAGAACTGTGTTTCCTACACACACGGACCATATCTAGTTCAACTATGCTTCTGAAACTGATACAAACCACAGGCCCTCTAACAGCCAATGCGTTTCAGTTAAGAGCGAGAAACCTGTGGGCTTCGTGTACAATATAGCTTCGTTTGAACTGAAAAGTGACTGCGATTACCTGAAACGAAGTCTCGCTTGTAGGAAGACACAGATCCTGGCATTTAACTCCGTTTCTGAAGGGAAACACACAGCACAGTTCTCATCCATGAAACACACTCTGCTTTAGAGCAAGAAGCACGCTCTTGCTTTCTAGAGTCTCTAATAAGGCGGGAAACGTGAGCGTGCTCAGAACAAAAGAACTGTGTTTCCTACACACACGGACCATATCTAATTTAACTCTGCTTCTGAAACTGATACAAACCACAGGCCCTCTAACATCCAATGCGTTTCAGTTAAGAGCGAGAAACGTGTGAGCTTCGTGAACAATATAGCTTCGTTTGAGCTGAAAAGTGACTGCATTTACCTGAAACGAAGTCTCGCTTGTAGGAAGACACAGAGCCTGGCATTTAACTCCGTTTCTGAAGGGAAACACACAGCACACTTCTCATCCATGAAACACACTCTGCTTTAGAGCAAGAAGCACGCTCTTGCTTTCTAGAGTCTCTAATAAGGCGGGAAACGTGAGCGTGCTCAGAACAAAAGAACTGTGTTTCCTACACACACGGACCATATCTAGTTCAACTCTGCTTCTGAAACTGATACAAACCACAGGCCCTCTAACATCCAATGCGTTTCAGTTAAGAGTGAGAAACGTGTGAGCTTTGTGTACAATATAGCTTCGTTTGAGCTGAAAAGTGACTGCGTTTACCTGAAACGAAGTCTCTCTTGTAGGAAGACACAGAGCCTGGCATTTAACTCCGTTTCTAAAGGGAAACACACAGCACACTTCTCATCCATGAAACACACTCTGCTTTAGAGCAAGAAGCACGCTCTTGCTTTCTAGAGTCTCTAATAAGGCGGGAAACATGAGCGTGCTCAGAACAAAAGAACTGTGTTTCCTACACACACGGACCATATCTAGTTCAACTCTGCTTCTGAAACTGATACAAACCACAGGCCCTCTAACATCCAATGCGTTTCAGTTAAGAGCGAGAAACGTGTGAGCTTCGTGAACAATATAGCTTCGTTTGAGCTGAAAAGTGACTGCGTTTACCTGAAACGAAGTCTCGCTTGTAGGAAGACACAGAGCCTGGCATTTAACTCCGTTTCTGAAGGGAAACACACAGCACACTTCTCATCCATGAAACACACTCTGCTTTAGAGCAAGAAGCACGCTCTTGCTTTCTAGAGTCTCTAGTAAGGCGGGAAACGTGAGAGTGCTCAGAACAAAAGAACTGTGTTTCCTACACACACGGACCATATCTAGTTCAACTCTGCTTCTGAAACTGATACAAACCACAGGCCCTCTAACATCCAATGCGTTTCAGTTAAGAGCGAGAAACGTGTGAGCTTCGTGAACAATATAGCTTCGTTTGAGCTGAAAAGTGACTGCGTTTACCTGAAACGAAGTCTCGCTTGTAGGAAGACACAGAGCCTGGCATTTAACTCCGTTTCTGAAGGGAAACACACAGCACAGTTCTCATCCATGAAACACACTCTGCTTTAGAGCAAGAAGCACGCTCTTGCTTTCTAGAGTCTCTAATAAGTCGGGAAACGTGAGCGTGCTCAGAACAAAAGAACTGTGTTTCCTACACACACGGACCATATCTAGTTCAACTATGCTTCTGAAACTGATACAAACCACAGGCCCTCTAACAGCCAATGCGTTTCAGTTAAGAGCGAGAAACCTGTGGGCTTCGTGTACAATATAGCTTCGTTTGAACTGAAAAGTGACTGCGATTACCTGAAACGAAGTCTCGCTTGTAGGAAGACACAGATCCTGGCATTTAACTCCGTTTCTGAAGGGAAACACACAGCACAGTTCTCATCCATGAAACACACTCTGCTTTAGAGCAAGAAGCACGCTCTTGCTTTCTAGAGTCTCTAATAAGGCGGGAAACGTGAGCGTGCTCAGAACAAAAGAACTGTGTTTCCTACACACACGGACCATATCTAATTTAACTCTGCTTCTGAAACTGATACAAACCACAGGCCCTCTAACATCCAATGCGTTTCAGTTAAGAGCGAGAAACGTGTGAGCTTCGTGAACAATATAGCTTCGTTTGAGCTGAAAAGTGACTGCATTTACCTGAAACGAAGTCTCGCTTTTAGGAAGACACAGAGCCTGGCATTTAACTCCGTTTCTGAAGGGAAACACACAGCACACTTCTCATCCATGAAACACACTCTGCTTTAGAGCAAGAAGCACGCTCTTGCTTTCTAGAGTCTCTAATAAGGCGGGAAACGTGAGCGTGCTCAGAACAAAAGAACTGTGTTTCCTACACACACGGACCATATCTAGTTCAACTCTGCTTCTGAAACTGATACAAACCACAGGCCCTCTAACATCCAATGCGTTTCAGTTAAGAGTGAGAAACGTGTGAGCTTTGTGTACAATATAGCTTCGTTTGAGCTGAAAAGTGACTGCGTTTACCTGAAACGAAGTCTCTCTTGTAGGAAGACACAGAGCCTGGCATTTAACTCCGTTTCTAAAGGGAAACACACAGCACACTTCTCATCCATGAAACACACTCTGCTTTAGAGCAAGAAGCACGCTCTTGCTTTCTAGAGTCTCTAATAAGGCGGGAAACATGAGCGTGCTCAGAACAAAAGAACTGTGTTTCCTACACACACGGACCATATCTAGTTCAACTCTGCTTCTGAAACTGATACAAACCACAGGCCCTCTAACATCCAATGCGTTTCAGTTAAGAGCGAGAAACGTGTGAGCTTCGTGAACAATATAGCTTCGTTTGAGCTGAAAAGTGACTGCGTTTACCTGAAACGAAGTCTCGCTTGTAGGAAGACACAGAGCCTGGCATTTAACTCCGTTTCTGAAGGGAAACACACAGCACACTTCTCATCCATGAAACACACTCTGCTTTAGAGCAAGAAGCATGCTCTTGCTTTCTAGAGTCTCTAGTAAGGCGGGAAACGTGAGAGTGCTCAGAACAAAAGAACTGTGTTTCCTACACACACGGACCATATCTAGTTCAACTCTGCTTCTGAAACTGATACAAACCACAGGCCCTCTAACATCCAATGCGTTTCAGTTAAGAGCAAGAAACGTGTGAGCTTCGTGTACAATATAGCTTCGTTTGAGCTGAAAAGTGACTGCGTTTACCTGAAACGAAGTCTCGCTTGTAGGAAGACACAGAGCCTGGCATTTAACTCCGTTTCTGAAGGGAAACACACAGCACAGTTCTCATCCATGAAACACACTCTGCTTTAGAGCAAGAAGCACGCTCTTGCTTTCTAGAGTCTCTAATAAGGCGGGAAACATGAGCGTGCTCAGAACAAAAGAACTGTGTTTCCTACACACACGGACCATATCTAGTTCAACTCTGCTTCTGAAACTGATACAAACCACAGGCCCTCTAACATCCAATGCGTTTCAGTTAAGAGCGAGAAACGTGTGAGCTTCGTGTACAATATAGCTTCGTTTGAGCTGAAAAGTGACTGCGTTTACCTGAAACGAAGTCTCGCTTGTAGGAAGACACAGAGCCTGGCATTTAACTCCGTTTCTGAAGGTAAACACACAGCACACTTCTCATCCATGAAACACACTCTGCTTTAGAGCAAGAAGCACGCTCTTGCTTTCTAGAGTCTCTAACAAGGTGGGAAACATGAGTGTGCTCAGAACAAAAGAACTGTGTTTCCTACACACACGGACCATATCTAGTTCAACTCTGCTTCTGAAACTGATACAAACCACAGGCCCTCTAACATCCAATGCGTTTCAGTTAAGAGCGAGAAACGTGTGAGCTTCCTGTACAATATAGCTTCGTTTGAGTTGAAAAGTGACTGCGTTTACCTGAAACGAAGTCTCGCTTGTAGGAAGACACAGAGCCTGGCATTTAACTTCGTTTCTGAAGGGAAACACACAGCACAGTTCTCATCCATGAAACACACTCTGCTTTAGAGCAAGAAGCACGCTCTTGCTTTCTAGAGTCTCTAATAAGGCGGGAAACGTGAGCGTGCTCAGAACAAAAGAACTGTGTTTCCTACACACACGGACCATATCTAGTTCAACTCTGCTTCTGAAACTGATACAAACCACAGGCCCTCTAACATCCAATGCGTTTCAGTTAAGAGCGAGAAACGTGTGAGCTTCGTGAACAATATAGCTTCGTTTGAGCTGAAAAGTGACTGCGTTTACCTGAAACGAAGTCTCGCTTGTAGGAAGACACAGAGCCTGGCATTTAACTCTGTTTCTGAAGGGAAACACACAGCACACTTCTCATCCATGAAACACACTCTGCTTTAGAGCAAGAAGCACACTCTTGCTTTCTAGAGTCTCTAATAAGGCAGGAAACGTGAGCGTGCTCAGAACAAAAGAACTGTGGTTCCTACACACACGGACCATATCTAGTTCAACTCTGCTTCTGAAACTGATACAAACCACAGGCCCTCTAACATCCAATGCGTTTCAGTTAAGAGCGAGAAACGTGTGAGCTTCGTGTACAATATAGCTTCGTTTGAGCTGAAAAGTGAATGCGTTTACCTGAAACGAAGTCTCGCTTGTAGGAAGACACAGAGCCTGGCATTTAACTCCGTTTCTGAAGGGAAACACACAGCACACTTCTCATCCATGAAACACACTCTGCTTTAGAGCAAGAAGCACGCTCTTGCTTTCTAGAGTCTCTAATAAGGCGGGAAACATGAGTGTGCTCAGAACAAAAGAACTGTGTTTCCTACACACACGGACCATATCTAGTTCAACTCTGCTTCTGAAACTGATACAAACCTCAGGCCCTCTAACATCCAATGCCTTTCAGTTAAGAGCGAGAAACGTGTGAGCTTCCTGTACAATATAGCTTCGTTTGAGCTGAAAAGTGACTGCGTTTACCTGAAACGAAGTCTCGCTTGTAGGAAGACACAGAGCCTGGCATTTAACTCCGTTTCTGAAGGGAAACACACAGCACAGTTCTCATCCATGAAACACACTCTGCTTTAGAGCAAGAAGCACGCTCTTGCTTTCTAGAGTCTCTAATAAGGCGGGAAACGTGAGCGTGCTCAGAACAAAAGAACTGTGTTTCCTACACACACGGACCATATCTAGTTCAACTCTGCTTCTGAAACTGATACAAACCACAGGCCCTCTAACATCCAATGCGTTTCAGTTAAGAGCGAGAAACGTGTGAGCTTCGTGAACAATATAGCTTCGTTTGAGCTGAAAAGTGACTGCGTTTACCTGAAACGAAGTCTCGCTTGTAGGAAGACACAGAGCCTGGCATTTAACTCCGTTTCTGAAGGGAAACACACAGCACACTTCTCATCCATGAAACACAATCTGCTTTAGAGCAAGAAGCACACTCTTGCTTTCTAGAGTCTCTAATAAGGCAGGAAACGTGAGCGTGCTCAGAACAAAAGAACTGTGGTTCCTACACACACGGACCATATCTAGTTCAACTCTGCTTCTGAAACTGATACAAACCACAGGCCCTCTAACATCCAATGCGTTTCAGTTAAGAGCGAGAAACGTGTGAGCTTCGTGTACAATATAGCTTCGTTGGAGCTGAAAAGTGAATGCGTTTACCTGAAACGAAGTCTCGCTTGTAGGAAGACACAGAGCCTGGCATTTAACTCCGTTTCTGAAGGGAAACACACAGCACACTTCTCATCCATGAAACACACTCTGCTTTAGAGCAAGAAGCACGCTCTTGCTTTCTAGAGTCTCTAATAAGGCGGGAAACATGAGTGTGCTCAGAACAAAAGAACTGTGTTTCCTACACACACGGACCATATCTAGTTCAACTCTGCTTCTGAAACTGATACAAACCACAGGCCCTCTAACATCCAATGCCTTTCAGTTAAGAGCGAGAAACGTGTGAGCTTCGTGTACAATATAGCTAAGTTTGAGCTGAAAAGTGACTGCGTTTACCTGAATCGAAGTCTCGCTTGTAGGAAGACACAGAGCCTGGCATTTAACTCCGTTTCTGAAGGGAAACACACAGCACAGTTCTCATCCATGAAACACACTCTGCTTTAGAGCAAGAAGCACGCTCTTGCTTTCTAGAGTCTCTAATAAGGCGGGAAACGTGAGCGTGCTCAGAACAAAAGAACTGTGTTTCCTACACACACGGACCATATCTAGTTCAACTCTGCTTTTGAAACTGATACACACCACAGTCCCTCTAACATCCAATGCGTTTCAGTTAAGAGCGAGAAACGTGTGAGCTTCGTGTACAATATAGCTTCCTTTGAGCTGAAAAGTGACTGTGTTTACCTGAAACGAAGTCTCGCTTGTAGGAAGACACAGAGCCTGGCATTTAACTCCGTTTCTGAAGGGAAACACACAGCACACTTCTCATCCATGAAACACACTCTGCTTTAGAGCAAGAAGCACGCTCTTGCTTTCTAGAGTCTCTAATAAGGCGGGAAACGTGAGAGTGCTCAGAACAAAAGAACTGTGTTTCCTACACACACGGACCATATCTAGTTCAACTCTGCTTCTGAAACTGATACAAACCACAGGCCCTCTAACATCCAATGCGTTTCAGTTAAGAGCGAGAAACGTGTGAGCTTCGTGTACAATATAGCTTCCTTTGAGCTGAAAAGTGACTGCGTTTCCCTGAAACGAAGTCTCACTTGTAGGAAGACACAGAGCCTGGCATTTAACTACGTTTCTGAAGGGAAACACACAGCACACTTCTCATCCATGAAACACACTCTGCTTTAGAGCAAGAAGCACGCTCTTGCTTTCTAGAGTCTCTAATAAGGCAGGAAACGTGAGCGTGCTCAGAACAAAAGAACTGTGTTTCCTACACACACGGACCATATCTAGTTCAACTCTGCTTCTGAAACTGATACAAACCACAGGCCCTCTAACATCCAGTGCGTTTCAGTTAAGAGCGAGAAACGTGTGAGCTTCTTGTACAATATAGGTTCGTATGAGCTGAAAAGTGACTGCGTTTACATGAAACGAAGTCTCGCTTGTAGGAAGACACAGAGCCTGGCATTTAACTCCGTTTCTGAAGGGAAACACACAGCACAATTCTCATCCATGAAACACTCTCTGCTTTAGAGCAAGAAGCACGCTCTTGCTTTCTAGAGTCTCTAATAAGGCGGGAAACATGAGCGTGCTCAGAACAAAAGAACTGTGTTTCCTACACACACGGACCATATCTAGTTCAACTCTGCTTCTGAAACTGATACAAACCACAGGCCCTCTAACATCCAGTGTGTTTCAGTTAAGAGCGAGAAACGTGTGAGCTTCTTGTACAATATAGGTTCGTTTGAGCTGAAAAGTGACTGCGTTTACCTGAAACGAAGTCTCGCTTGTAGGAAGACACAGAGCCTGGCATTTAACTCCGTTTCTGAAGGTAAACACACAGCACACTTCTCATCCATGAAACACACTCTGCTTTAGAGCAAGAAGCACGCTCTTGCTTTCTAGAGTCTCTAACAAGGTGGGAAACATGAGTGTGCTCAGAACAAAAGAACTGTGTTTCCTACACACACGGACCATATCTAGTTCAACTCTGCTTCTGAAACTGATACAAACCACAGGCCCTCTAACATCCAATGCGTTTCAGTTAAGAGCGAGAAACGTGTGAGCTTCCTGTACAATATAGCTTCGTTTGAGTTGAAAAGTGACTGCGTTTACCTGAAACGAAGTCTCGCTTGTAGGAAGACACAGAGCCTGGCATTTAACTTCGTTTCTGAAGGGAAACACACAGCACAGTTCTCATCCATGAAACACACTCTGCTTTAGAGCAAGAAGCACGCTCTTGCTTTCTAGAGTCTCTAATAAGGCGGGAAACGTGAGCGTGCTCAGAACAAAAGAACTGTGTTTCCTACACACACGGACCATATCTAGTTCAACTCTGCTTCTGAAACTGATACAAACCACAGGCCCTCTAACATCCAATGCGTTTCAGTTAAGAGCGAGAAACGTGTGAGCTTCGTGAACAATATAGCTTCGTTTGAGCTGAAAAGTGACTGCGTTTACCTGAAACGAAGTCTCGCTTGTAGGAAGACACAGAGCCTGGCATTTAACTCTGTTTCTGAAGGGAAACACACAGCACACTTCTCATCCATGAAACACACTCTGCTTTAGAGCAAGAAGCACACTCTTGCTTTCTAGAGTCTCTAATAAGGCAGGAAACGTGAGCGTGCTCAGAACAAAAGAACTGTGGTTCCTACACACACGGACCATATCTAGTTCAACTCTGCTTCTGAAACTGATACAAACCACAGGCCCTCTAACATCCAATGCGTTTCAGTTAAGAGCGAGAAACGTGTGAGCTTCGTGTACAATATAGCTTCGTTTGAGCTGAAAAGTGAATGCGTTTACCTGAAACGAAGTCTCGCTTGTAGGAAGACACAGAGCCTGGCATTTAACTCCGTTTCTGAAGGGAAACACACAGCACACTTCTCATCCATGAAACACACTCTGCTTTAGAGCAAGAAGCACGCTCTTGCTTTCTAGAGTCTCTAATAAGGCGGGAAACATGAGTGTGCTCAGAACAAAAGAACTGTGTTTCCTACACACACGGACCATATCTAGTTCAACTCTGCTTCTGAAACTGATACAAACCACAGGCCCTCTAACATCCAATGCCTTTCAGTTAAGAGCGAGAAACGTGTGAGCTTCCTGTACAATATAGCTTCGTTTGAGCTGAAAAGTGACTGCGTTTACCTGAAACGAAGTCTCGCTTGTAGGAAGACACAGAGCCTGGCATTTAACTCCGTTTCTGAAGGGAAACACACAGCACAGTTCTCATCCATGAAACACACTCTGCTTTAGAGCAAGAAGCACGCTCTTGCTTTCTAGAGTCTCTAATAAGGCGGGAAACGTGAGCGTGCTCAGAACAAAAGAACTGTGTTTCCTACACACACGGACCATATCTAGTTCAACTCTGCTTCTGAAACTGATACAAACCACAGGCCCTCTAACATCCAATGCGTTTCAGTTAAGAGCGAGAAACGTGTGAGCTTCGTGAACAATATAGCTTCGTTTGAGCTGAAAAGTGACTGCGTTTACCTGAAACGAAGTCTCGCTTGTAGGAAGACACAGAGCCTGGCATTTAACTCCGTTTCTGAAGGGAAACACACAGCACACTTCTCATCCATGAAACACAATCTGCTTTAGAGCAAGAAGCACACTCTTGCTTTCTAGAGTCTCTAATAAGGCAGGAAACGTGAGCGTGCTCAGAACAAAAGAACTGTGGTTCCTACACACACGGACCATATCTAGTTCAACTCTGCTTCTGAAACTGATACAAACCACAGGCCCTCTAACATCCAATGCGTTTCAGTTAAGAGCGAGAAACGTGTGAGCTTCGTGTACAATATAGCTTCGTTGGAGCTGAAAAGTGAATGCGTTTACCTGAAACGAAGTCTCGCTTGTAGGAAGACACAGAGCCTGGCATTTAACTCCGTTTCTGAAGGGAAACACACAGCACACTTCTCATCCATGAAACACACTCTGCTTTAGAGCAAGAAGCACGCTCTTGCTTTCTAGAGTCTCTAATAAGGCGGGAAACATGAGTGTGCTCAGAACAAAAGAACTGTGTTTCCTACACACACGGACCATATCTAGTTCAACTCTGCTTCTGAAACTGATACAAACCACAGGCCCTCTAACATCCAATGCCTTTCAGTTAAGAGCGAGAAACGTGTGAGCTTCGTGTACAATATAGCTAAGTTTGAGCTGAAAAGTGACTGCGTTTACCTGAATCGAAGTCTCGCTTGTAGGAAGACACAGAGCCTGGCATTTAACTCCGTTTCTGAAGGGAAACACACAGCACAGTTCTCATCCATGAAACACACTCTGCTTTAGAGCAAGAAGCACGCTCTTGCTTTCTAGAGTCTCTAATAAGGCGGGAAACGTGAGCGTGCTCAGAACAAAAGAACTGTGTTTCCTACACACACGGACCATATCTAGTTCAACTCTGCTTTTGAAACTGATACACACCACAGTCCCTCTAACATCCAATGCGTTTCAGTTAAGAGCGAGAAACGTGTGAGCTTCGTGTACAATATAGCTTCCTTTGAGCTGAAAAGTGACTGTGTTTACCTGAAACGAAGTCTCGCTTGTAGGAAGACACAGAGCCTGGCATTTAACTCCGTTTCTGAAGGGAAACACACAGCACACTTCTCATCCATGAAACACACTCTGCTTTAGAGCAAGAAGCACGCTCTTGCTTTCTAGAGTCTCTAATAAGGCGGGAAACGTGAGAGTGCTCAGAACAAAAGAACTGTGTTTCCTACACACACGGACCATATCTAGTTCAACTCTGCTTCTGAAACTGATACAAACCACAGGCCCTCTAACATCCAATGCGTTTCAGTTAAGAGCGAGAAACGTGTGAGCTTCGTGTACAATATAGCTTCCTTTGAGCTGAAAAGTGACTGCGTTTCCCTGAAACGAAGTCTCACTTGTAGGAAGACACAGAGCCTGGCATTTAACTACGTTTCTGAAGGGAAACACACAGCACACTTCTCATCCATGAAACACACTCTGCTTTAGAGCAAGAAGCACGCTCTTGCTTTCTAGAGTCTCTAATAAGGCAGGAAACGTGAGCGTGCTCAGAACAAAAGAACTGTGTTTCCTACACACACGGACCATATCTAGTTCAACTCTGCTTCTGAAACTGATACAAACCACAGGCCCTCTAACATCCAGTGCGTTTCAGTTAAGAGCGAGAAACGTGTGAGCTTCTTGTACAATATAGGTTCGTATGAGCTGAAAAGTGACTGCGTTTACATGAAACGAAGTCTCGCTTGTAGGAAGACACAGAGCCTGGCATTTAACTCCGTTTCTGAAGGGAAACACACAGCACAATTCTCATCCATGAAACACTCTCTGCTTTAGAGCAAGAAGCACGCTCTTGCTTTCTAGAGTCTCTAATAAGGCGGGAAACATGAGCGTGCTCAGAACAAAAGAACTGTGTTTCCTACACACACGGACCATATCTAGTTCAACTCTGCTTCTGAAACTGATACAAACCACAGGCCCTCTAACATCCAGTGTGTTTCAGTTAAGAGCGAGAAACGTGTGAGCTTCTTGTACAATATAGGTTCGTTTGAGCTGAAAAGTGACTGCGTTTACCTGAAACGAAGTCTCGCTTGTAGGAAGACACAGAGCCTGGCATTTAACTCCGTTTCTGAAGGGAAACACACAGCACAGTTCTCATCCATGAAACACACTCTGCTTTAGAGCAAGAAGCACGCTCTTGCTTTCTAGAGTCTCTAATAAGGCGGGAAACGTGAGAGTGCTCAGAACAAAAGAACTGTGTTTCCTACACACACGGACCATATCTAGTTCACCTCTGCTTCTGAAACTGATACAAACCACAGGCCCTCTAACATCCAATGCGTTTCAGTTAAGAGCGAGAAACGTGTGAGCTTCGTGTACAATATAGCTTCCTTTGAGCTGAAAAGTGACTGCGTTTACCTGAAACGAAGTCTCGCTTGTAGGAAGACACAGAGCCTGGCATTTAACTCCCTTTCTGAAGGGAAACACACAGCACACTTCTCATCCATGAAACACACTCTGCTTTAGAGCAAGAAGCACGCTCTTGCTTTCTAGAGTCTCTAATAAGGCGGGAAAGGTGAGAGTGCTCAGAACAAAAGAACTGTGTTTCCTACACACATGGACCATATCTAGTTCAACTCTGCTTCTGAAACTGATACAAACCACAGGCCCTCTAACATCCAATGCGTTTCAGTTAAGAGCGAGAAACGTGTGAGCTTCGTGTACAATATAGCTTCATTTGAGCTGAAAAGTGACTGTGTTTACCTGAAACGAAGTCTCGCTTGTAGGAAGACACAGAGCCTGGCATTTAACTCCGTTTCTGAAGGGAAACACACAGCACACTTCTCATCCATGAAACACACTCTGCTTTAGAGCAAGAAGCACGCTCTTGCTTTCTAGAGTCTCTAATAAGGCAGGAAACGTGAGAGTGCTCAGAACAAAAGAACTGTGTTTCCTACACACACGGACCATATCTAGTTCAACTCTGCTTCTGAAACTGATACAAACCACAGGCCCTCTAACAT
This sequence comes from Onychomys arenicola, assembly GCA_949786405.1. NCBI lineage: Eukaryota > Metazoa > Chordata > Mammalia > Rodentia > Cricetidae > Onychomys > Onychomys arenicola. Next base: position 22,324 of record CATKUM010000328.1, read on the forward strand.
CCAATGCGTTTCAGTTAAGAGCGAGAAACGTGTGAGCTTCGTGAACAATATAGGTTCGTTTGAGCTGAAAAGTGACTGCGTTTCCCTGAAACGAAGTCTCGCTTGTAGGAAGACACAGAGCCTGGCATTTAACTCCGTTTCTGAAGGGAAACACACAGCACACTTCTCATCCATGAAACACAATCTGCTTTAGAGCAAGAAGCACGCTCTTGCTTTCTAGAGTCTCTAATAAGGCGGGAAACGTGAGCGTGCTCAGAACAAAAGAACTGTGTTTCCTACACACACGGACCATATCTAGTTCAACTCTGCTTCTGAAACTGATACAAACCACAGGCCCTCTAACATCCAATGCGTTTCAGTTAAGAGCGAGAAACGTGTGAGCTTCGTGTACAATATAGCTTCGTTTGAGCTGAAAAGTGACTGCGTTTACCTGAAACGAAGTCTCGCTTGTAGGAAGACACAGAGCCTGGCATTTAACTCCGTTTCTGAAGGGAAACACACAGCACACTTCTCATCCATGAAACACACTCTGCTTTAGAGCAAGAAGCACGCTCTTGCTTTCTAGAGTCTCTAGTAAGGCGGGAAACGTGAGCGTGCTCAGAACAAAAGAACTGTGTTTCCTATACACTCGGACCATATCTAGTTCAACTCTGCTTCTGAAACTGATACAAACCACAGGCCCTCTAACATCCAATGCGTTTCAGTTAAGAGCGAGAAACGTGTGAGCTTCGTGAACAATATAGCTTCGTTTGAGCTGAAAAGTGACTACGTTTACCTGAAACGAAGTCTCGCTGGTAGGAAGACACAGAGCCTGGCATTTAACTCCGTTTCTGAAGGGAAACACACAGCACACTTCTCATCCATGAAACACACTCTGCTTTAGAGCAAGAAGCACGCTCTTGCTTTCTAGAGTCTCTAATAAGGCGGGAAACGTGAGCGTGCTCAGAACAAAAGAACTGTGTTTCCTACACACACGGAAGATATCTAGTTCAACTCTGCTTCTGAAACTGATACAAACCACAGGCCCTCTAACATCCAATGCGTTTCAGTTAAGAGCGAGAAACGTGTGAGCTTCGTGTACAATATAGCTTCATTTGAGCTGAAAAGTGACTGTGTTTACCTGAAACGAAGTCTCGCTTGTAAGAAGACACAGAGCCTGGCATTTAACTCCCATTCTGAAGGGAAACACACAGCACACTTCTCATCCATGAAACACACTCTGCTTTAGAGCAAGAAGCACGCTCTTGCTTTCTAGAGTCTCTAATAAGGCAGGAAACGTGAGAGTGCTCAGAACAAAAGAACTGTGTTTCCTACACACACGGACCATATCTAGTTCAACTCTGCTTCTGAAACTGATACAAACCACAGGCCCTATAACATCCAATGCGTTTCAGTTAAGAGCGAGAAACGTGTGAGCTTCGTGAACAATATAGGTTCGTTTGTTGAAAAGTGACTGCGTTTCCCTGAAACGAAGTCTCGCTTGTAGGAAGACACAGAGCCTGGCATTTAACTCCGTTTCTGAAGGGAAACACACAGCACACTTCTCATCCATGAAACACAATCTGCTTTAGAGCAAGAAGCACGCTCTTGCTTTCTAGAGTCTCTAATAAGGCGGGAAACGTGAGCGTGCTCAGAACAAAAGAACTGTGTTTCCTACACACACGGACCATATCTAGTTCAACTCTGCTTCTGAAACTGATACAAACCACAGGCCCTCTAACATCCAATGCGTTTCAGTTAAGAGCGAGAAACGTGTGAGCTTCGTGTACAATATAGCTTCGTTTGAGCTGAAAAGTGACTGCGTTTACCTGAAACGAAGTCTCGCTTGTAGGAAGACACAGAGCCTGGCATTTAACTCCGTTTCTGAAGGGAAACACACAGCACACTTCTCATCCATGAAACACACTCTGCTTTAGAGCAAGAAGCACGCTCTTGCTTTCTAGAGTCTCTAGTAAGGCGGGAAACGTGAGCGTGCTCAGAACAAAAGAACTGTGTTTCCTACACACTCGGACCATATCTAGTTCAACTCTGCTTCTGAAACTGATACAAACCACAGGCCCTCTAACATCCAATGCGTTTCAGTTAAGAGCGAGAAACGTGTGAGCTTCGTGAACAATATAGGTTCGTTTGAGCTGAAAAGTGACTGCGTTTACCTGAAACGAAGTCTCGCTGGTAGGAAGACACAGAGCCTGGCATTTAACTCCGTTTCTGAAGGGAAACACACAGCACACTTCTCATCCATGAAACACACTCTGCTTTAGAGCAAGAAGCACGCTCTTGCTTTCTAGAGTCTCTAATAAGGCGGGAAACGTGAGCGTGCTCAGAACAAAAGAACTGTGTTTCCTACACACACGGACCATATCTAGTTCAACTCTGCTTCTGAAACTGATACAAACCACAGGCCCTCTAACATCCAATGCGTTTCAGTTAAGAGCGAGAACCGTGTGAGCTTCGTGAACAATATAGGTTCGTTTGAGCTGAAAAGTGACTGCATTTACCTGAAAATAACTCTCGCTTGTAGGAAGACACAGAGCCTGGCATTTAACTCCGTTTCTGAAGGGAAACACACAGCACACTTCTCATCCATGAAACACACTCTGATTTAGAGCAAGAAGCATGCTCTTGCTTTCTAGAGTCTCTAATAAGGCGGGAAACGAAGAGTGCTCAGAGCAAAAGAACTGTGTTTCCTACACACTCGGACCATATCTAGTTCAACTCTGCTTCTGAAACTGATACAAACCACAGGCCCTCTAACATCCAATGCGTTTCAGTTAAGAGCGAGAAACGTGTGAGCTTCGTGTACAATATAGCTTCGTTTGAGCTGAAAAGTGACTGCGTTTACCTGAAACGAAGTCTCGCTTGTAGGAAGACACAGAGCCTGGCATTTAACTCCGTTTCTGAAGGGAAACACACGGCACATTTCTCATCCAGGAAACACACTCTGCTTTAGAGCAAGAAGCACGCTCTTGCTTTCTAGAGTCTCTAAAAAGGCGGGAAACGTGAGCGTGCTCAGAACAAAAGAACTGTGTTTCCTACACACACGGACCATATCTAGTTCAACTCTGCTCCTGAAACTCATACAAACCACAGGCCCTCTAACATCCAATGCGTTTCAGTTAAGAGCGAGAAACGTGTGAGTTTCGTGAACAATAAAGCTTCGTTTGAGCTGAAAAGTGACTGCGTTTACCTGAAACGAAGTCTCGCTTTTAGGAAGAAACAGAGCCTGGCATTTAACTCCGTTTCTGAAGGGAAACACACAGCACACTTCTCATCCATGAAACACACTCTGCTTTAGAGCAAGAAGCACGCTCTTGCTTTCTAGAGTCTCTAATAAGGCGGGAAACGTGAGAGTGCTCAGAACAAAAGAACTGTGTTTCCTACACACACGGACAATATCTAGTTCAACTCTGCTTTTGAAACTGATACACACCACAGGCCCTCTAACATCCAATGCGTTTCAGTTAAGAGCGAGAAACTTGTGAGCTTCGTGTACAATATAGCTTCCTTTGAGCTGAAAAGTGACTGTGTTTACCTGAAACGAAGTCTCGCTTGTAGGAAGACACAGAGCCTGGCATTTAACTCCGTTTCTGAAGGGAAACACACAGCACACTTCTCATCCATGAAACACACTCTGCTTTAGAGCAAGAAGCACGCTCTTGCTTTCTAGAGTCTCTAATAAGGCGGGAAACGTGAGAGTGCTCAGAACAAAAGAACTGTGTTTCCTACACACACGGACCATATCTAGTTCAACTCTGCTTCTGAAACTGATACAAACCACAGGCCCTCTAACATCCAATGCGTTTCAGTTAAGAGCGAGAAACGTGTGAGCTTCGTGTACAATATAGCTTCCTTTGAGCTGAAAAGTGACTGTGTTTACCTGAAACGAAGTCTGGCTTGTAGGAAGACACAGAGCCTGGCATTTAACTCCGTTTCTGAAGGGAAACACACAGCACACTTCTCATCCATGAAACACACTCTGCTTTAGAGCAAGAAGCACGCTCTTGCTTTCTAGAGTCTCTAATAAGGCAGGAAACGTGAGCGTGCTCAGAACAAAAGAACTGTGTTTCCTACACACACGGACCATATCTAGTTCAACTCTGCTTCTGAAACTGATACAAACCACAGGCCCTCTAACATCCAGTGCGTTTCAGTTAAGAGCGAGAAACGTGTGAGCTTCTTGTACAATATCGGTTCGTTTGAGCTGAAAAGTGACTGCGTTTACCTGAAACGAAGTCTCGCTTGTAGGAAGACACAGAGCCTGGCATTTAACTCCGTTTCTGAAGGGAAACACACAGCACACTTCTCATCCATGAAACACACTCTGATTTAGAGCAAGAAGCATGCTCTTGCTTTCTAGAGTCTCTAATAAGGCGGGAAACGAAGAGTGCTCAGAGCAAAAGAACTGTGTTTCCTACACACTCGGACCATATCTAGTTCAACTCTGCTTCTGAAACTGATACAAACCACAGGCCCTCTAACATCCAATGCGTTTCAGTTAAGAGCGAGAAACGTGTGAGCTTCGTGTACAATATAGCTTCGTTTGATCTGAAAAGTGACTGCGTTTACCTGAAACGAAGTCTCGCTTGTAGGAAGACACAGAGCCTGGCATTTAACTCCGTTTCTGAAGGGAAACACACAGCACACTTCTCATCCATGAAACACACTCTGCTTTAGAGCAAGAAGCACGCTCTTGCTTTCTAGAGTCTCTAGTAAGGCGGGAAACGTGAGCGTGCTCAGAACAAAAGAACTGTGTTTCCTACACACTCGGACCATATCTAGTTCAACTCTGCTTCTGAAACTGATACAAACCACAGGCCCTCTAACATCCAATGCGTTTCAGTTAAGAGCGAGAAACGTGTGAGCTTCGTGAACAATATAGGTTCGTTTGAGCTGAAAAGTGACTGCGTTTACCTGAAACGAAGTCTCGCTGGTAGGAAGACACAGAGCCTGGCATTTAACTCCGTTTCTGAAGGGAAACACACAGCACATTTCTCATCCATGAAACACACTCTGCTTTAGAGCAAGAAGCACGCTCTTGCTTTCTAGAGTCTCTAATAAGGCGGGAAACGTGAGCGTGCTCAGAACAAAAGAACTGTGTTTCCTACACACACGGACCATATCTAGTTCAACTCTGCTTCTGAAACTGATACAAACCACAGGCCCTCTAACATCCAATGCGTTTCAGTTAAGAGCGAGAACCGTGTGAGCTTCGTGAACAATATAGGTTCGTTTGAGCTGAAAAGTGACTGCATTTACCTGAAAATAACTCTCGCTTGTAGGAAGACACAGAGCCTGGCATTTAACTCCGTTTCTGAAGGGAAACACACAGCACACTTCTCATCCATGAAACACACTCTGATTTAGAGCAAGAAGCATGCTCTTGCTTTCTAGAGTCTCTAATAAGGCGGGAAACGAAGAGTGCTCAGAGCAAAAGAACTGTGTTTCCTACACACTCGGACCATATCTAGTTCAACTCTGCTTCTGAAACTGATACAAACCACAGGCCCTCTAACATCCAATGCGTTTCAGTTAAGAGCGAGAAACGTGTGAGCTTCGTGTACAATATAGCTTCGTTTGAGCTGAAAAGTGACTGCGTTTACCTGAAACGAAGTCTCGCTTGTAGGAAGACACAGAGCCTGGCATTTAACTCCGTTTCTGAAGGGAAACACACGGCACATTTCTCATCCAGGAAACACACTCTGCTTTAGAGCAAGAAGCACGCTCTTGCTTTCTAGAGTCTCTAAAAAGGCGGGAAACGTGAGCGTGCTCAGAACAAAAGAACTGTGTTTCCTACACACACGGACCATATCTAGTTCAACTCTGCTCCTGAAACTCATACAAACCACAGGCCCTCTAACATCCAATGCGTTTCAGTTAAGAGCGAGAAACGTGTGAGTTTCGTGAACAATAAAGCTTCGTTTGAGCTGAAAAGTGACTGCGTTTACCTGAAACGAAGTCTCGCTTTTAGGAAGAAACAGAGCCTGGCATTTAACTCCGTTTCTGAAGGGAAACACACAGCACACTTCTCATCCATGAAACACACTCTGCTTTAGAGCAAGAAGCACGCTCTTGCTTTCTAGAGTCTCTAATAAGGCGGGAAACGTGAGAGTGCTCAGAACAAAAGAACTGTGTTTCCTACACACACGGACAATATCTAGTTCAACTCTGCTTTTGAAACTGATACACACCACAGGCCCTCTAACATCCAATGCGTTTCAGTTAAGAGCGAGAAACTTGTGAGCTTCGTGTACAATATAGCTTCCTTTGAGCTGAAAAGTGACTGTGTTTACCTGAAACGAAGTCTCGCTTGTAGGAAGACACAGAGCCTGGCATTTAACTCCGTTTCTGAAGGGAAACACACAGCACACTTCTCATCCATGAAACACACTCTGCTTTAGAGCAAGAAGCACGCTCTTGCTTTCTAGAGTCTCTAATAAGGCGGGAAACGTGAGAGTGCTCAGAACAAAAGAACTGTGTTTCCTACACACACGGACCATATCTAGTTCAACTCTGCTTCTGAAACTGATACAAACCACAGGCCCTCTAACATCCAATGCGTTTCAGTTAAGAGCGAGAAACGTGTGAGCTTCGTGTACAATATAGCTTCCTTTGAGCTGAAAAGTGACTGTGTTTACCTGAAACGAAGTCTGGCTTGTAGGAAGACACAGAGCCTGGCATTTAACTCCGTTTCTGAAGGGAAACACACAGCACACTTCTCATCCATGAAACACACTCTGCTTTAGAGCAAGAAGCACGCTCTTGCTTTCTAGAGTCTCTAATAAGGCAGGAAACGTGAGCGTGCTCAGAACAAAAGAACTGTGTTTCCTACACACACGGACCATATCTAGTTCAACTCTGCTTCTGAAACTGATACAAACCACAGGCCCTCTAACATCCAGTGCGTTTCAGTTAAGAGCGAGAAACGTGTGAGCTTCTTGTACAATATCGGTTCGTTTGAGCTGAAAAGTGACTGCGTTTACCTGAAACGAAGTCTCGCTTGTAGGAAGACACAGAGCCTGGCATTTAACTCCGTTTCTGAAGGGAAACACACAGCACACTTCTCATCCATGAAACACACTCTGATTTAGAGCAAGAAGCATGCTCTTGCTTTCTAGAGTCTCTAATAAGGCGGGAAACGAAGAGTGCTCAGAGCAAAAGAACTGTGTTTCCTACACACTCGGACCATATCTAGTTCAACTCTGCTTCTGAAACTGATACAAACCACAGGCCCTCTAACATCCAATGCGTTTCAGTTAAGAGCGAGAAACGTGTGAGCTTCGTGTACAATATAGCTTCGTTTGAGCTGAAAAGTGACTGCGTTTACCTGAAACGAAGTCTCGCTTGTAGGAAGACACAGAGCCTGGCATTTAACTCCGTTTCTGAAGGGAAACACACGGCACATTTCTCATCCAGGAAACACACTCTGCTTTAGAGCAAGAAGCACGCTCTTGCTTTCTAGAGTCTCTAAAAAGGCGGGAAACGTGAGCGTGCTCAGAACAAAAGAACTGTGTTTCCTACACACACGGACCATATCTAGTTCAACTCTGCTTCTGAAACTGATACAAACCACAGGCCCTCTAACATCCAATGCGTTTCAGTTAAGAGCGAGAAACGTGTGAGCTTCGTGTACAATATAGCTTCCTTTGAGCTGAAAAGTGACTGTGTTTACCTGAAACGAAGTCTGGCTTGTAGGAAGACACAGAGCCTGGCATTTAACTCCGTTTCTGAAGGGAAACACACAGCACACTTCTCATCCATGAAACACACTCTGCTTTAGAGCAAGAAGCACGCTCTTGCTTTCTAGAGTCTCTAATAAGGCAGGAAACGTGAGCGTGCTCAGAACAAAAGAACTGTGTTTCCTACACACACGGACCATATCTAGTTCAACTCTGCTTCTGAAACTGATACAAACCACAGGCCCTCTAACATCCAGTGCGTTTCAGTTAAGAGCGAGAAACGTGTGAGCTTCTTGTACAATATCGGTTCGTTTGAGCTGAAAAGTGACTGCGTTTACCTGAAACGAAGTCTCGCTTGTAGGAAGACACAGAGCCTGGCATTTAACTCCGTTTCTGAAGGGAAACACACAGCACACTTCTCATCCATGAAACACACTCTGCTTTAGAGCAAGAAGCACGCTCTTGCTTTCTAGAGTCTCTAATAAGGCGGGAAACGTGAGAGTGCTCAGAACAAAAGAACTGTGTTTCCTACACACACGGACCATATCTAGTTCAACTCTGCTTCTGAAACTGATACAAACCACAGGCCCTCTAACATCCAATGCGTTTCAGTTAAGAGTGAGAAACGTGTGAGCTTCGTGTACAATATAGCTTCGTTTGAGCTGAAAAGTGACTGCGTTTACCTGAAACGATGTCTCGCTTGTAGGAAGACACAGAGCCTGGCATTTAACTCCGTTTCTGAAGGGAAACACACAGCACACTTCTCATCCATGAAACACACTCTGCTTTAGAGCAAGAAGCACGCTCTTGCTTTCTAGAGTCTCTAATAAGGCGGGAAACGTGAGAGTGCTGAGAAGGAAAGAACTGTGTTTCCTACACACACGGACCATATGTAGTTCAACTCTGCTTCTGAAACTGATACAAACCACAGGCCCTCTAACATCCAATGCGTTTCAGTTAAGAGCGAGAAACGTGTGAGCTTCGTGTACAATATAGCTTCCTTTGAGCTGAAAAGTGACTGCGTTTACCTGAAACGAAGTCTCGCTTGTAGGAAGACACAGAGCCTGGCATTTAACTCCGTTTCTGAAGGGAAACACACAGCACACTTCTCATCCATGAAACACAATCTGCTTTAGAGCAAGAAGCACGCTCTTGCTTTCTAGAGTCTCTAATAAGGCGGGAAACGTGAGCGTGCTCAGAACAAAAGAACTGTGTTTCCTACACACACGGACCATATCTAGTTCAACTCTGCTTCTGAAACTGATACAAACCACAGGCCCTCTAACATCCAATGCGTTTCAGTTAAGAGCGAGAAACGTGTGAGCTTCGTGTACAATATAGCTTCGTTTGAGCTGAAAAGTGACTGCGTTTACCTGAAACGAAGTCTCGCTTGTAGGAAGACACAGAGCCTGGCATTTAACTCCGTTTCTGAAGGGAAACACACAGCACACTTCTCATCCATGAAACACACTCTGCTTTAGAGCAAGAAGCACGCTCTTGCTTTCTAGAGTCTCTAGTAAGGCGGGAAACGTGAGCGTGCTCAGAACAAAAGAACTGTGTTTCCTATACACTCGGACCATATCTAGTTCAACTCTGCTTCTGAAACTGATACAAACCACAGGCCCTCTAACATCCAATGCGTTTCAGTTAAGAGCGAGAAACGTGTGAGCTTCGTGAACAATATAGCTTCGTTTGAGCTGAAAAGTGACTGCGTTTACCTGAAACGAAGTCTCGCTGGTAGGAAGACACAGAGCCTGGCATTTAACTCCGTTTCTGAAGGGAAACACACAGCACACTTCTCATCCATGAAACACACTCTGCTTTAGAGCAAGAAGCACGCTCTTGCTTTCTAGAGTCTCTAATAAGGCGGGAAACGTGAGCGTGCTCAGAACAAAAGAACTGTGTTTCCTACACACACGGAAGATATCTAGTTCAACTCTGCTTCTGAAACTGATACAAACCACAGGCCCTCTAACATCCAATGCGTTTCAGTTAAGAGCGAGAAACGTGTGAGCTTCGTGTACAATATAGCTTCATTTGAGCTGAAAAGTGACTGTGTTTACCTGAAACGAAGTCTCGCTTGTAGGAAGACACAGAGCCTGGCATTTAACTCCGTTTCTGAAGGGAAACACACAGCACACTTCTCATCCATGAAACACACTCTGCTTTAGAGCAAGAAGCACGCTCTTGCTTTCTAGAGTCTCTAATAAGGCAGGAAACGTGAGAGTGCTCAGAACAAAAGAACTGTGTTTCCTACACACACGGACCATATCTAGTTCAACTCTGCTTCTGAAACTGATACAAACCACAGGCCCTATAACATCCAATGCGTTTCAGTTAAGAGCGAGAAACGTGTGAGCTTCGTGAACAATATAGGTTCGTTTGAGCTGAAAAGTGACTGCGTTTCCCTGAAACGAAGTCTCGCTTGTAGGAAGACACAGAGCCTGGCATTTAACTCCGTTTCTGAAGGGAAACACACAGCACACTTCTCATCCATGAAACACAATCTGCTTTAGAGCAAGAAGCACGCTCTTGCTTTCTAGAGTCTCTAATAAGGCGGGAAACGTGAGCGTGCTCAGAACAAAAGAACTGTGTTTCCTACACACAGGGACCATATCTAGTTCAACTCTGCTTCTGAAACTGATACAAACCACAGGCCCTCTAACATCCAATGCGTTTCAGTTAAGAGCGAGAAACGTGTGAGCTTCGTGTACAATATAGCTTCGTTCGAGCTGAAAAGTGACTGCGTTTACCTGAAACGAAGTCTTGCTTGTAGGAAGACACAGAGCCTGGCATTTAACTCCGTTTCTGAAGGGAAACACACAGCACACTTCTCATCCATGAAACACACTCTGCTTTAGAGCAAGAAGCACGCTCTTGCTTTCTAGAGTCTCTAGTAAGGCGGGAAACGTGAGCGTGCTCAGAACAAAAGAACTGTGTTTCCTACACACTCGGACCATATCTAGTTCAACTCTGCTTCTGAAACTGATACAAACCACAGGCCCTCTAACATCCAATGCGTTTCAGTTAAGAGCGAGAAACGTGTGAGCTTCGTGAACAATATAGCTTCGTTTGAGCTGAAAAGTGACTGCGTTTACCTGAAACGAAGTCTCGCTGGTAGGAAGACACAGAGCCTGGCATTTAACTCCGTTTCTGAAGGGAAACACACAGCACACTTCTCATCCATGAAACACACTCTGCTTTAGAGCAAGAAGCACGCTCTTGCTATCTAGAGTCTCTAATAAGGCGGGAAACGTGAGCGTGCTCAGAACAAAAGAACTGTGTTTCCTACACACACGGACCATATCTAGTTCAACTCTGCTTCTGAAACTGATACAAACCACAGGCCCTCTAACATCCAATGCGTTTCAATTAAGAGCGAGAACCGTGTGAGCTTCGTGAACAATATAGGTTCGTTTGAGCTGAAAAGTGACTGCATTTACCTGAAAATAACTCTCGCTTGTAGGAAGACACAGAGCCTGGCATTTAACTCCGTTTCTGAAGGGAAACACACAGCAAACTTCTCATCCATGAAACACACTCTGATTTAGAGCAAGAAGCATGCTCTTGCTTTCTAGAGTCTCTAATAAGGCGGGAAACGAAGAGTGCTCAGAGCAAAAGAACTGTGTTTCCTACACACTCGGACCATATCTAGTTCAACTCTGCTTCTGAAACTGATACAAACCACAGGCCCTCTAACATCCAATGCGTTTCAGTTAAGAGCGAGAAACGTGTGAGCTTCGTGTACAATATAGCTTCGTTTGAGCTGAAAAGTGACTGCGTTTACCTGAAACGAAGTCTCGCTTGTAGGAAGACACAGAGCTTGGCATTTAACTCCGTTTCTGAAGGGAAACACACGGCACATTTCTCATCCAGGAAACACACTCTGCTTTAGAGCAAGAAGCACGCTCTTGCTTTCTAGAGTCTCTAAAAAGGCGGGAAACGTGAGCGTGCTCAGAACAAAAGAACTGTGTTTCCTACACACACGGACCATATCTAGTTCAACTCTGCTTCTGAAACTCATACAAACCACAGGCCCTCTAACATCCAATGCGTTTCAGTTAAGAGCGAGAAACGTGTGAGTTTCGTGAACAATAAAGCTTCGTTTGAGCTGAAAAGTGACTGCGTTTACCTGAAACGAAGTCTCGCTTTTAGGAAGAAACAGAGCCTGGCATTTAACTCCGTTTCTGAAGGGAAACACACAGCACACTTCTCATCCATGAAACACACTCTGCTTTAGAGCAAGAAGCACGCTCTTGCTTTCTAGAGTCTCTAATAAGGCGGGAAACGTGAGAGTGCTCAGAAAAAAAGAACTGTGTTTCCTACACACACGGACAATATCTAGTTCAACTCTGCTTTTGAAACTGATACACACCACAGGGCCTCTAACATCCAATGCGTTTCAGTTAAGAGCGAGAAACGTGTGAGCTTCGTGTACAATATAGCTTCCTTTGAGCTGAAAAGTGACTGTGTTTACCTGAAACGAAGTCTCACTTGTAGGAAGACACAGAGCCTGGCATTTAACTCCGTTTCTGAAGGGAAACACACAGCACACTTCTCATCCATGAAACACACTCTGCTTTAGAGCAAGAAGCACGCTCTTGCTTTCTAGAGTCTCTAATAAGGCGGGAAACGTGAGAGTGCTCAGAACAAAAGAACTGTGTTTCCTACACACACGGACCATATCTAGTTCAACTCTGCTTCTGAAACTGATACAAACCACAGGCCCTCTAACATCCAATGCGTTTCAGTTAAGAGCGAGAAACGTGTGAGCTTCGTGTACAATATAGCTTCCTTTGAGCTGAAAAGTGACTGTGTTTACCTGAAACGAAGTCTGGCTTGTAGGAAGACACAGAGCCTGGCATTTAACTCCGTTTCTGAAGGGAAACACACAGCACACTTCTCATCCATGAAACACACTCTGCTTTAGAGCAAGAAGCACGCTCTTGCTTTCTAGAGTCTCTAATAAGGCAGGAAACGTGAGCGTGCTCAGAACAAAAGAACTGTGTTTCCTACACACACGGACCATATCTAGTGCAACTCTGCTTCTGAAACTGATACAAACCACAGGCCCTCTAACATCCAGTGCGTTTCAGTTAAGAGCGAGAAACGTGTGAGCTTCTTGTACAATATAGGTTCGTTTGAGCTGAAAAGTGACTGCGTTTACCTGAAACGAAGTCTCGCTTGTAGGAAGACACAGAGCCTGGCATTTAACTCCGTTTCTGAAGGGAAACACACAGCACACTTCTCATCCATGAAACACACTCTGCTTTAGAGCAAGAAGCACGCTCTTGCTTTCTAGAGTCTCTAATAAGGCGGGAAACGTGAGAGTGCTCAGAACAAAAGAACTGTGTTTCCTACACACACGGACCATATCTAGTTCAACTCTGCTTATGAAACTGATACAAACCACAGGCCCTCTAACATCCAATGCGTTTCAGTTAAGAGCGAGAAACGTGTGAGCTTCGTGTACAATATAGCTTCGTTTGAGCTGAAAAGTGACTGCGTTTACCTGAAACGATGTCTCGCTTGTAGGAAGACACAGAGCCTGGCATTTAACTCCGTTTCTGAAGGGAAACACACAGCACACTTCTCATCCATGAAACACACTCTGGTTTAGAGCAAGAAGCACGCTCTTGCTTTCTAGAGTCTCTAATAAGGCGGGAAACGTGAGAGTGCTCAGAACAAAAGAACTGTGTTTCCTACACACACGGACCATATCTAGTTCAACTCTGCTTCTGAAACTGATACTAACCACAGGCCCTCTAAAATCCAATGCGTTTCAATTAAGAGCGAGAAACGTGTGAGCTTCGTGAACAATATAGCTTCGTTTGAGCTGAAAAGTGACTGCGTTTACCTGAAACGAAGTCTCGCTTGTAGGAAGACACAGAGCCTGGCATTTAACTCCGTTTCTGAAGGGAAACACACAGCACACTTCTCATCCATGAAACACACTCTGCTTTAGAGCAAGAAGCACGCTCTTGCTTTCTAGAGTCTCTAATAAGGCGGGAAAGGTGAGAGTGCTCAGAACAAAAGAACTGTGTTTCCTACACACATGGACCATATCTAGTTCAACTCTGCTTCTGAAACTGATACAAACCACAGGCCCTCTAACATCCAATGCGTTTCAGTTAAGAGCGAGAAACGTGTGAGCTTCGTGTACAATATAGCTTCATTTGAGCTGAAAAGTGACTGTGTTTACCTGAAACGAAGTCTCGCTTGTAGGAAGACACAGAGCCTGGCATTTAACTCCGTTTCTGAAGGGAAACACACAGCACACTTCTCATCCATGAAACACACTCTGCTTTAGAGCAAGAAGCACGCTCTTGCTTTCTAGAGTCTCTAATAAGGCGGGAAACGTGAGAGTGCTCAGAACAAAAGAACTGTGTTTCCTACACACACGGACCATATCTAGTTCAACTCTGCTTCTGAAACTGATACAAACCACAGGCCCTCTAACATCCAATGCGTTTCAGTTAAGAGCGAGAAACGTGTGAGCTTCGTGTACAATATAGCTTCGTTTGAGCTGAAAAGTGACTGCGTTTACCTGAAACGAAGTCTTGCTTGTAGGAAGACACAGAGCCTGGCATTTAACTCCGTTTCTGAAGGGAAACACACAGCACTGTTCTCATCCATGAAACACACTCTGCTTTAGAGCAAGAAGCACGCTCTTGCTTTCTAGAGTCTCTAATAAGGCGGGAAACGTGAGCGTGCTCAGAACAAAAGAACTGTGTTTCCTACACACACGGACCATATCTAGTTCAACTCTGCTTCTGAAACTGATACTAACCACAGGCCCTCTAAAATCCAATGCGTTTCAGTTAAGAGCGAGAAACGTGTGAGCTTCGTGAACAATATAGCATCGTTTGAGCTGAAAAGTGACTGCGTTTACCTGAAACGAAGTCTCGCTTGTAGGAAGACACAGAGCCTGGCATTTAACTCCGTTTCTGAAGGGAAACACACAGCACACTTCTCATCCATGAAACACAATCTGCTTTAGAGCAAGAAGCACGCTCTTGCTTTCTAGAGTCTCTAATAAGGCGGGAAACGTGAGCGTGCTCAGAACAAAAGAACTGTGTTTCCTACACACACGGACCATATCTAGTTCAACTCTGCTTCTGAAACTGATACAAACCACAGGCCCTCTAACATCCAATGCGTTTCAGTTAAGAGCGAGAAACGTGTGAGCTTCGTGTACAATATAGCTTCATTTGAGCTGAAAAGTGACTGCGTTTACCTGAAACGAAGTCTCGCTTGTAGGAAGACACAGAGCCTGGCATTTAACTCCGTTTCTGAAGGGAAACACACAGCACACTTCTCATCCATGAAACACACTCTGCTTTAGAGCAAGAAGCACGCTCTTGCTTTCTAGAGTCTCTAGTAAGGCGGGAAACGTGAGCGTGCTCAGAACAAAAGAACTGTGTTTCCTACACACTCGGACCATATCTAGTTCAACTCTGCTTCTGAAACTGATACAAACCACAGGCCCTCTAACATCCAATGCGTTTCAGTTAAGAGCGAGAAATGTGTGAGCTTCGTGAACAATATAGCTTCATTTGAGCTGAAAAGTGACTGTGTTTACTTGAAACGAAGTCTCGCTTGTAGGAAGACACAGAGCCTGGCATTTAACTCCGTTTCTGAAGGGAAACACACAGCACAGTTCTCATCCATGAAACACACTCTGCTTTAGAGCAAGAAGCACGCTCTTGCTTTCTAGAGTCTCTAATAAGGCGGGAAACGTGAGCGTGCTCAGAACAAAAGAACTGTGTTTCCTACACACACGGACCATATCTAGTTCAACTCTGCTTCTGAAACTGATACAAACCACAGGCCCTCTAACATCCAATGCGTTTCAGTTAAGAGCGAGAAACGTGTGAGCTTCGTGTACAATATAGCTTCCTTTGAGCTGAAAAGTGACTGCGTTTACCTGAAACGAAGTCTCGCTTGTAGGAAGACACAGAGCCTGGCATTTAACTCCGTTTCTGAAGGGAAACACACAGCACACTTCTCATCCATGAAACACACTCTGCTTTAGAGCAAGAAGCACGCTCTTGCTTTCTAGAGTCTCTAATAAGGCGGGAAAGGTGAGAGTGCTCAGAACAAAAGAACTGTGTTTCCTACACACATGGACCATATCTAGTTCAACTCTGCTTCTGAAACTGATACAAACCACAGGCCCTCTAACATCCAATGCGTTTCAGTTAAGAGCGAGAAACGTGTGAGCTTCGTGTACAATATAGCTTCATTTGAGCTGAAAAGTGACTGTGTTTACCTGAAACGAAGTCTCGCTTGTAGGAAGACACAGAGCCTGGCATTTAACTCCGTTTCTGAAGGGAAACACACAGCACACTTCTCATCCATGAAACACACTCTGCTTTAGAGCAAGAAGCACGCTCTTGCTTTCTAGAGTCTCTAATAAGGCGGGAAACGTGAGAGTGCTCAGAACAAAAGAACTGTGTTTCCTACACACACGGACCATATCTAGTTCAACTCTGCTTCTGAAACTGATACAAACCACAGGCCCTCTAACATCCAATGCGTTTCAGTTAAGAGCGAGAAACGTGTGAGCTTCGTGTACAATATAGCTTCGTTTGAGCTGAAAAGTGACTGCGTTTACCTGAAACGAAGTCTTGCTTGTAGGAAGACACAGAGCCTGGCATTTAACTCCGTTTCTGAAGGGAAACACACAGCACTGTTCTCATCCATGAAACACACTCTGCTTTAGAGCAAGAAGCACGCTCTTGCTTTCTAGAGTCTCTAATAAGGCGGGAAACGTGAGCGTGCTCAGAACAAAAGAACTGTGTTTCCT
This sequence comes from Onychomys arenicola, assembly GCA_949786405.1. Lineage (NCBI taxonomy): Eukaryota > Metazoa > Chordata > Mammalia > Rodentia > Cricetidae > Onychomys > Onychomys arenicola. Next base: position 38,809 of record CATKUM010000328.1, read on the forward strand.
ACACACACGGACCATATCTAGTTCAACTCTGCTTCTGAAACTGATACTAACCACAGGCCCTCTAAAATCCAATGCGTTTCAGTTAAGAGCGAGAAACGTGTGAGCTTCGTGAACAATATAGCATCGTTTGAGCTGAAAAGTGACTGCGTTTACCTGAAACGAAGTCTCGCTTGTAGGAAGACACAGAGCCTGGCATTTAACTCCGTTTCTGAAGGGAAACACACAGCACACTTCTCATCCATGAAACACAATCTGCTTTAGAGCAAGAAGCACGCTCTTGCTTTCTAGAGTCTCTAATAAGGCGGGAAACGTGAGCGTGCTCAGAACAAAAGAACTGTGTTTCCCACACACACGGACCATATCTAGTTCAACTCTGCTTCTGAAACTGATACAAACCACAGGCCCTCTAACATCCAATGCGTTTCAGTTAAGAGCGAGAAACGTGTGAGCTTCGTGTACAATATAGCTTCATTTGAGCTGAAAAGTGACTGCGTTTACCTGAAACGAAGTCTCGCTTGTAGGAAGACACAGAGCCTGGCATTTAACTCCGTTTCTGAAGGGAAACACACAGCACACTTCTCATCCATGAAACACACTCTGCTTTAGAGCAAGAAGCACGCTCTTGCTTTCTAGAGTCTCTAGTAAGGCGGGAAACGTGAGCGTGCTCAGAACAAAAGAACTGTGTTTCCTACACACTCGGACCATATCTAGTTCAACTCTGCTTCTGAAACTGATACAAACCACAGGCCCTCTAACATCCAATGCGTTTCAGTTAAGAGCGAGAAATGTGTGAGCTTCGTGAACAATATAGCTTCATTTGAGCTGAAAAGTGACTGTGTTTACTTGAAACGAAGTCTCGCTTGTAGGAAGACACAGAGCCTGGCATTTAACTCCGTTTCTGAAGGGAAACACACAGCACAGTTCTCATCCATGAAACACACTCTGCTTTAGAGCAAGAAGCACGCTCTTGCTTTCTAGAGTCTCTAATAAGGCGGGAAACGTGAGCGTGCTCAGAACAAAAGAACTGTGTTTCCTACACACACGGACCATATCTAGTTCAACTCTGCTTCTGAAACTGATACAAACCACAGGCCCTCTAACATCCAATGCGTTTCAGTTAAGAGCGAGAAACGTGTGAGCTTCGTGTACAATATAGCTTCCTTTGAGCTGAAAAGTGACTGCGTTTACCTGAAACGAAGTCTCGCTTGTAGGAAGACACAGAGCCTGGCATTTAACTCCGTTTCTGAAGGGAAACACACAGCACACTTCTCATCCATGAAACACACTCTGCTTTAGAGCAAGAAGCACGCTCTTGCTTTCTAGAGTCTCTAATAAGGCAGGAAACGTGAGCGTGCTCAGAACAAAAGAACTGTGTTTCCTACACACACGGACCATATCTAGTTCAACTCTGCTTCTGAAACTGATACAAACCACAGGCCCTCTAACATCCAGTGCGTTTCAGTTAAGAGCGAGAAACGTGTGAGCTTCTTGTACAATATAGGTTCGTTTGAGCTGAAAAGTGACTGCGTTTACCTGAAACGAAGTCTCGCTTGTAGGAAGACACAGAGCCTGGCATTTAACTCCGTTTCTGAAGGGAAACATACAGCACACTTCTCATCCATGAAACACACTCTGCTTTAGAGCAAGAAGCACGCTCTTGCTTTCTAGAGTCTCTAATAAGGCGGGAAACGTGACAGTGCTCAAAACAAAAGAACTGTGTTTCCTACACACACGGACCATATCTAGTTCAACTCTGCTTCTGAAACTGATACAAACCACAGGCCCTCTAACATCCAGTGCGTTTCAGTTAAGATTGAGAAACGTGTGAGCTTCGTGTACAATATAGCTTCCTTTGAGCTGAAAAGTGACTGCGTTTACCTGAAACGATGTCTCGCTTGTAGGAAGACACAGAGCCTGGCATTTAACTCCGTTTCTGAAGGGAAACACACAGCACACTTCTCATCCATGAAACACACTCTGCTTTAGAGCAAGAAGCACGCTCTTGCTTTCTAGAGTCTCTAATAAGGCGGGAACGTGAGCGTGCTCAGAACAAAAGAACTGTGTTTCCTACACACACGGACCATATCTAGTTCAACTCTGCTTCTGAAACTGATACAAACCACAGGCCCTCTAACATCCAATGCGTTTCAGTTAAGAGCGAGAAACGTGTGAGCTTCGTGTACAATATAGCTTCGTTTGAGCTGAAAAGTGACTGCGTTTACCTGAAACGAAGTCTCGCTTGTAGGAAGAAACAGAGCCTGGCATTTAACTCCGTTTCTGAAGGGAAACACACAGCACACTTCTCATCCATGAAACACACTCTGCTTTAGAGCAAGAAGCACGCTCTTGCTTTCTATAGTCTCTAATAAGGCGGGAAACGTGAGCGTGCTCAGAACAAAAGAACTGTGTTTCCTACACACACGGACCATATCTAGTTCAACTCTGCTTCTGAAACTGATACAAACCACAGGCCCTCTAACATCCAGTGCGTTTCAGTTAAGAGCGAGAAACGTGTGAGCTTCGTGTACAATATAGCTTCCTTTGAGCTGAAAAGTGACTGCGTTTACCTGAAACGAAGTCTTGCTTGTAGGAAGACACAGAGCCTGGCATTTAACTCCGTTTCTGAAGGGAAACACACAGCACTGTTCTCATCCATGAAACACACTCTGCTTTAGAGCAAGAAGCACGCTCTTGCTTTCTAGAGTCTCTAATAAGGCGGGAAACGTGAGCGTGCTCAGAACAAAAGAACTGTGTTTCCTACACACACGGACCATATCTAGTTCAACTCTGCTTCTGAAACTGATACAAACCACAGGCCCTCTAACATCCAATGCGTTTCAGTTAAGAGCGAGAAACGTGTGAGCTTCGTGTACAATATAGCTTCGTTTGAGCTGAAAACTGACTGCGTTTACCTGAAACGAAGTCTCGCTTGTAGGAAGACACAGAGCCTGGCATTTAACTCCGTTTCTGAAGGGAAACACACAGCACACTTCTCATCCATGAAACACACTCTGCTTTAGAGCAAGAAGCACGCTCTTGCTTTCTAGAATCTCTAATAAGGCGGGAAACGTGAGCGTGCTCAGAACAAAAGAACTGTGTTTCCTACACACACGGACCATATCTAGTTCAACTCTGCTTCTGAAACTGATACAAACCACAGGCCCTCTAACATCCAATGCGTTTCAGTTAAGAGCGAGAAACGTGTGAGCTTCGTGTACAATATAGCTTCCTTTGATCTGAAAAGTGACTGTGTTTACCTGAAACGAAGTCTCGCTTGTAGGAAGACACAGAGCCTGGCATTTAACTCCGTTTCTGAAGGGAAACACACAGCACACTTCTCATCCATGAAACACACTCTGCTTTAGAGCAAGAAGCACGCTCTTGCTTTCTAGAGTCTCTAATAAGGCGGGAAACGTGAGAGTGCTCAGAACAAAAGAACTGTGTTTCCTACACACACGGACCATATCTAGTTCAACTCTGCTTCTGAAACTGATACAAACCACAGGCCCTCTAACATCCAATGCGTTTCAGTTAAGAGCGAGAACCGTGTGAGCTTCGTGAACAATATAGGTTCGTTTGAGCTGAAAAATGACTGCATTTACCTGAAAATAAGTCTCGCTTGTAGGAAGACACAGAGCCTGGCATTTAACTCCGTTTCTGAAGGGAAACACACAGCACACTTCTCATCCATGAAACACACTCTGATTTAGAGCAAGAAGCATGCTCTTGCTTTCTAGAGTCTCTAATAAGGCGGGAAACGAAGAGTGCTCAGAGCAAAAGAACTGTGTTTCCTACACACTCGGACCATATCTAGTTCAACTCTGCTTCTGAAACTGATACAAACCACAGGCCCTCTAACATCCAATGCGTTTCAGTTAAGAGCGAGAAACGTGTGAGCTTCGTGAACAATAAAGCTTCGTTTGAGCTGAAAAGTGACTGCGTTTACCTGAAACGAACTCTCGCTTGTAGGAAGAAACAGAGCCTGGCATTTAACTCCGTTTCTGAAGGGAAACACACAGCACACTTCTCATCCATGAAACACACTCTGCTTTAGAGCAAGAAGCACGCTCTTGCTTTCTAGAGTCTCTAATAAGGCGGGAAACGTGAGAGTGCTCAGAACAAAAGAACTGTGTTTCCTACACACACGGACCATATCTAGTTCAACTCTGCTTCTGAAACTGATACAAACCACAGGCCCTCTAACATCCAATGCGTTTCAGTTAAGAGCGAGAAACGTGTGAGCTTCGTGTACAATATAGCTTCGTTTGAGCTGAAAAGTGACTGCGTTTACCTGAAACGAAGTCTTGCTTGTAGGAAGACACAGAGCCTGGCATTTAACTCCGTTTCTGAAGGGAAACACACAGCACTGTTCTCATCCATGAAACACACTCTGCTTTAGAGCAAGAAGCACGCTCTTGCTTTCTAGAGTCTCTAATAAGGCGGGAAACGTGAGCGTGCTCAGAACAAAAGAACTGTGTTTCCTACACACACGGACCATATCTAGTTCAACTCTGCTTCTGAAACTGATACTAACCCCAGGCCCTCTAAAATCCAATGCGTTTCAGTTAAGAGCGAGAAACGTGTGAGCTTCGTGAACAATATAGCTTCGTTTGAGCTGAAAAGTGACTGCGTTTACCTGAAACGAAGTCTCGCTTGTAGGAAGACACAGAGCCTGGCATTTAACTCCGATTCTGAAGGGAAACACACAGCACAGTTCTCATCCATGAAACACACTCTGCTTTAGAGCAAGAAGCACGCTCTTGCTTTCTAGTGTCTCTAATAAGTCGGGAAACGTGAGCGTGCTCAGAACAAAAGAACTGTGTTTCCTACACACACGGACCATATCTAGTTCAACTCTGCTTCTGAAACTGATACAAACCACAGGCCCTCTAACATCCAATGCGTTTCAGTTAAGAGCGAGAAACATGTGAGCTTCGTGTACAATATAGCTTCGTTTGAGCTGAAAAGTGACTGCGTTTACCTGAAACGAAGTCTTGCTTGTAGGAAGACACAGAGCCTGGCATTTAACTCCGTTTCTGAAGGGAAACACACAGCACTGTTCTCATCCATGAAACACACTCTGCTTTAGAGCAAGAAGCACGCTCTTGCTTTCTAGAGTCTCTAATAAGGCGGGAAACGTGAGCGTGCTCAGAACAAAAGAACTGTGTTTCCTACACACACGGACCATATCTAGTTCAACTCTGCTTCTGAAACTGATACAAACCACAGGCCCTCTAACATCCAATGCGTTTCAGTTAAGAGTGAGAAACGTGTGAGCTTCGTGTACAATATAGCTTCGTTTGAGCTGAAAACTGACTGCGTTTACCTGAAACGAAGTCTCGCTTGTAGGAAGACACAGAGCCTGGCATTTAACTCCGTTTCTGAAGGGAAACACACAGCACACTTCTCATCCATGAAACACACTCTGCTTTAGAGCAAGAAGCACGCTCTTGCTTTCTAGAATCTCTAATAAGGCGGGAAACGTGAGCGTGCTCAGAACAAAAGAACTGTGTTTCCTACACACACGGACCATATCTAGTTCAACTCTGCTTCTGAAACTGATACAAACCACAGGCCCTCTAACATCCAATGCGTTTCAGTTAAGAGCGAGAAACGTGTGAGCTTCGTGTACAATATAGCTTCCTTTGATCTGAAAAGTGACTGCGTTTACCTGAAACGAAGTCTCGCTTGTAGGAAGACACAGAGCCTGGCATTTAACTCCGTTTCTGAAGGGAAACACACAGCACACTTCTCATCCATGAAACACACTCTGCTTTAGAGCAAGAAGCACACTCTTGCTTTCTAGAGTCTCTAATAAGGCGGGAAACGTGAGAGTGCTCAGAACAAAAGAACTGTGTTTCTTACACACACGGACCATATCTAGTTCAACTCTGCTTCTGAAACTGATACAAACCACAGGCCCTCTAACATCCAATGCGTTTCAGTTAAGAGCGAGAACCGTGTGAGCTTCGTGAACAATATAGGTTCGTTTGAGCTGAAAAATGACTGCATTTACCTGAAAATAAGTCTCGCTTGTAGGAAGACACAGAGCCTGGCATTTAACTCCGTTTCTGAAGGGAAACACACAGCACACTTCTCATCCATGAAACACACTCTGATTTAGAGCAAGAAGCATGCTCTTGCTTTCTAGAGTCTCTAATAAGGCGGGAAACGAAGAGTGCTCAGAGCAAAAGAACTGTGTTTCCTACACACTCGGACCATATCTAGTTCAACTCTGCTTCTGAAACTGATACAAACCACAGGCCCTCTAACATCCAATGCGTTTCAGTTAAGAGCGAGAAACATGTGACCTTCGTGAACAATAAAGCTTCGTTTGAGCTGAAAAGTGACTGCGTTTACCTGAAACGAACTCTCGCTTGTAGGAAGAAACAGAGCCTGGCATTTAACTCCGTTTCTGAAGGGAAACACACAGCACACTTCTCATCCATGAAACACACTCTGCTTTAGAGCAAGAAGCACGCTCTTGCTTTCTAGAGTCTCTAATAAGGCGGGAAACGTGAGAGTGCTCAGAACAAAAGAACTGTGTTTCCTACACACACGGACCATATCTAGTTCAACTCTGCTTCTGAAACTGATACAAACCACAGGCCCTCTAACATCCAATGCGTTTCAGTTAAGAGCGAGAAACGTGTGAGCTTCGTGTACAATATAGCTTCGTTTGAGCTGAAAAGTGACTGCGTTTACCTGAAACGAAGTCTTGCTTGTAGGAAGACACAGAGCCTGGCATTTAACTCCGTTTCTGAAGGGAAACACACAGCACTGTTCTCATCCATGAAACACACTCTGCTTTAGAGCAAGAAGCACGCTCTTGCTTTCTAGAGTCTCTAATAAGGCGGGAAACGTGAGCGTGCTCAGAACAAAAGAACTGTGTTTCCTACGCACACGGACCATATCTAGTTCAACTCTGCTTCTGAAACTGATACTAACCCCAGGCCCTCTAAAATCCAATGCGTTTCAGTTAAGAGCGAGAAACGTGTGAGCTTCGTGAACAATATAGCTTCGTTTGAGCTGAAAAGTGACTGCGTTTACCTGAAACGAAGTCTCGCTTGTAGGAAGACACAGAGCCTGGCATTTAACTCCGTTTCTGAAGGGAAACACACAGCACAGTTCTCATCCATGAAACACACTCTGCTTTAGAGCAAGAAGCACGCTCTTGCTTTCTAGTGTCTCTAATAAGTCGGGAAACGTGAGCGTGCTCAGAACAAAAGAACTGTGTTTCCTACACACACGGACCATATCTAGTTCAACTCTGCTTCTGAAACTGATACAAACCACAGGCCCTCTAACATCCAATGCGTTTCAGTTAAGAGCGAGAAACGTGTGAGCTTCGTGTACAATATAGCTTCGTTTGAGCTGAAAAGTGACTGCGTTTACCTGAAACGAAGTCTCGCTTGTAGGAAGACACAGAGCCTGGCATTTAACTCCGTTTCTGAAGGGAAACACACAGCACACTTCTCATCCATGAAACACACTCTGCTTTAGAGCAAGAAGCACGCTCTTGCTTTCTAGAGTCTCTAATAAGGCGGGAAACGTGAGCGTGCTCAGAACAAAAGAACTGTGTTTCCTACACACAAGGACCATATCTAGTTCAACTCTGCTTCTGAAACTGATACAAACCACAGGCCCTCTAACATCCAATGCGTTTCAGTTAAGAGCGAGAAACGTGTGAGCTTTGTGTACAATATAGCTTCGTTTGAGCTGAAAAGTGACTGCGTTTACCTGAAACGAAGTCTCGCTTGTAGGAAGACACAGAGCCTGGCATTTAACTCCGTTTCTGAAGGGAAACACACAGCACACTTCTCATCCATGAAACACACTCTGCTTTAGAGCAAGAAGCACGCTCTTGCTTTCTAGAATCTCTAATCAGGCGGGAAACGTGAGCGTGCTCAGAACAAAAGAACTGTGTTTCCTACACACACGGACCATATCTAGTTCAACTCTGCTTCTGAAACTGATACAAACCACAGGCCCTCTAACATCCAATGCGTTTCAGTTAAGAGCGAGAAACGTGTGAGCTTCGTGTACAATATAGCTTCCTTTGATCTGAAAAGTGACTGCGTTTACCTGAAACGAAGTCTCGCTTGTAGGAAGACACAGAGCCTGGCATTTAACTCCGTTTCTGAAGGGAAACACACAGCACACTTCTCATCCATGAAACACACTCTGCTTTAGAGCAAGAAGCACGCTCTTGCTTTCTAGAGTCTCTAATAAGGCGGGAAACGTGAGCGTGCTCAGAACAAAAGAACTGTGTTTCCTACACACACGGACCATATCTAGTTCAACTCTGCTTCTGAAACTGATACAAACCACAGGCCCTCTAACATCCAATGCGTTTCAGTTAAGAGCGAGAACCGTGTGAGCTTCGTGAACAATATAGGTTCGTTTGAGCTGAAAAATGACTGCATTTACCTGAAAATAAGTCTCGCTTGTAGGAAGACACAGAGCCTGGCATTTAACTCCGTTTCTGAAGGGAAACACACAGCACACTTCTCATCCATGAAACACACTCTGATTTAGAGCAAGAAGCATGCTCTTGCTTTCTAGAGTCTCTAATAAGGCGGGAAACGAAGAGTGCTCAGAGCAAAAGAACTGTGTTTCCTACACACTCGGACCATATCTAGTTCAACTCTGCTTCTGAAACTGATACAAACCACAGGCCCTCTAACATCCAATGCGTTTCAGTTAAGAGCGAGAAACGTGTGAGCTTCGTGAACAATAAAGCTTCGTTTGAGCTGAAAAGTGACTGCGTTTACCTGAAACGAACTCTCGCTTGTAGGAAGAAACAGAGCCTGGCATTTAACTCCGTTTTTGAAGGGAAACACACAGCACACTTCTCATCCATGAAACACACTCTGCTTTAGAGCAAGAAGCACGCTCTTGCTTTCTAGAGTCTCTAATAAGGCGGGAAACGTGAGAGTGCTCAGAACAAAAGAACTGTGTTTCCTACACACACGGACCATATCTAGTTCAACTCTGCTTCTGAAACTGATACAAACCACAGGCCCTCTAACATCCAATGCGTTTCAGTTAAGAGCGAGAAACGTGTGAGCTTCGTGTACAATATAGCTTCGTTTGAGCTGAAAAGTGACTGCGTTTACCTGAAACGAAGTCTTGCTTGTAGGAAGACACAGAGCCTGGCATTTAACTCCGTTTCTGAAGGGAAACACACAGCACACTTCTCATCCATGAAAAACACTCTGCTTTAGAGCAAGAAGCACGCTCTTGCTTTCTAGAGTCTCTAATAAGGCGGGAAACGTGAGAGTGCTCAGAACAAAAGAACTGTGTTTCCTACACACACGGACCATATCTAGTTCAACTCTGCTTCTGAAACTGATACAAACCACAGGCCCTCTAACATCCAATGCGTTTCAGTTAAGAGCGAGAAACGTGTGAGCTTCGTGTACAATATAGCTTCGTTTGAGCTGAAAAGTGACTGCGTTTACCTGAAACGAAGTCTCGCTTGTAGGAAGACACAGAGCCTGGCATTTAACTCCCTTTCTGAAGCAAAACACACAGCACACTTCTCATCCATGAAACACACTCTGCTTTAGAGCAAGAAGCACGCTCTTGCTTTCTAGAGTCTCTAATAAGGCGGGAAACGTGAGCGTGCTCAGAACAAAAGAACTGTGTTTCCTACACACACGGACCATATCTAGTTCAACTCTGCTTCTGAAACTGATACTAACCACAGGCCCTCTAACATCCAATGCGTTTCAGTTAAGAGCGAGAAACGTGTGAGCTTCGTGTACAATATAGCTTCGTTTGAGCTGAAAAGTGACTGCGTTTACCTGAAACGAAGTCTCGCTTGTAGGAAGACACAGAGCCTGGCATTTAACTCCCTTTCTGAAGCGAAACACACAGCACACTTCTCATCCATGAAACACACTCTGCTTTAGAGCAAGAAGCACGCTCTTGCTTTCTAGAGTCTCTAATAAGGCGGGAAACGTGAGCGTGCTCAGAACAAAAGAACTGTGTTTCCTACACACACGGACCATATCTAGTTCAACTCTGCTTCTGAAACTGATACAAACCACAGGCCCTCTAACATCCAATGCGTTTCAGTTAAGAGCGAGAAACGTGTGAGCTTCGTGTACAATATAGCTTCCTTTGATCTGAAAAGTGACTGCGTTTACCTGAAACGAAGTCTCGCTTGTAGGAAGACACAGAGCCTGGCATATAACTCCGTTTCTGAAGGGAAACACACAGCACACTTCTCATCCTTGAAACACACTCTGCTTTAGAGCAAGAAGCACGCTCTTGCTTTCTAGAGTCTCTAATAAGGCGGGAAACGTGAGAGTGCTCAGAACAAAAGAACTGTGTTTCCTACACACACGGACCATATCTAGTTCAACTCTGCTTCTGAAACTGATACAAACCACAGGCCCTCTAACATCCAATGCGTTTCAGTTAAGAGCGAGAACCGTGTGAGCTTCGTGAACAATATAGGTTCGTTTGAGCTGAAAAGTGACTGCATTTACCTGAAAATAAGTCTCGCTTGTAGGAAGACACAGAGCCTGGCATTTAACTCCGTTTCTGAAGGGAAACACACAGCACACTTCTCATCCATGAAACACACTCTGATTTAGAGCAAGAAGCATGCTCTTGCTTTCTAGAGTCTCTAATAAGGCGGGAAACGAAGAGTGCTCAGAACAAAAGAACTGTGTTTCCTACACACACGGACCATATCTAGTTCAACTCTGCTTCTGAAACTGATACAAACCACAGGCCCTCTAACATCCAATGCGTTTCAGTTAAGAGCGAGAAACGTGTGAGCTTCGTGTACAATATAGCTTCGTTTGAGCTGAAAAGTGACTGCGTTTACCTGAAACGAAGTCTCGCTTGTAGGAAGACACAGAGCCTGGCATTTAACTCCGTTTCTGAAGGGAAACACACAGCACATTTCTCATCCAGGAAACACACTCTGCTTTAGAGCAAGAAGCACGCTCTTGCTTTCTATAGTCTCTAAAAAGGCGGGAAACGTGAGCGTGCTCAGAACAAAAGAACTGTGTTTCCTACACACACGGACCATATCTAGTTCAACTCTGTTTCTGAAACTCATACAAACCACAGGCCCTCTAACATCCAATGCGTTTCAGTTAAGAGCGAGAAACGTGTGAGCTTCGTGAACAATAAAGCTTCGTTTGAGCTGAAAAGTTACTACGTTTACTTGAAACGAAGTCTCGCTTTTAGGAAGAAACAAAGCCTGGCATTTAACTCCGTTTCTGAAGGGAAACACACAGCACACTTCTCATCCATGAAACACACTCTGCTTTAGAGCAAGAAGCACGCTCTTGCTTTCTAGAGTCTCTAATAAGGCGGGAAACGTGAGAGTGCTCAGAACAAAAGAACTGTGTTTCCTACACACACGGACCATATCTAGTTCAACTCTGCTTCTGAAACTGATACAAACCACAGGCCCTCTAACATCCAATGCGTTTCACTTAAGAGCGAGAAACGTGTGAGCTTCGTGTACAATATAGCTTCATTTGAGCTGAAAAGTGACTGCATTTACCTGAAACGAAGTCTTGCTTGTAGGAAGACACAGAGCCTGGCATTTAACTCCGTTTCTGAAGGGAAACACACAGCACTGTTCTCATCCATGAAACACACTCTGCTTTAGAGCAAGAAGCACGCTCTTGCTTTCTAGAGTCTCTAATAAGGCGGGAAACGTGAGCGTGCTCAGAACAAAAGAACTGTGTTTCCTACACACACGGACCATATCTAGTTCGACTCTGCTTCTGAAACTGATACAAACCACAGGCCCTCTAACATCCAATGCGTTTCAGTTAAGAGCGAGAAACGTGTGAGCTTCGTGTACAATATACCTTCCTTTGAGCTGAAAAGTGACTGCGTTTACCTGAAACGAATTCTCGCTTGTAGGAAGACACAGAGCCTGGCATTTAACTCCGTTTCTGAAGGGAAACACACAGCACACTTCTCATCCATGAAACACACTCTGCTTTAGAGCAAGAAGCACGCTCTTGCTTTCTAGAGTCTCTAATAAGGCGGGAAACGTGAGAGTGCTCAGAACAAAAGAACTGTGTTTCCTACACACACGGACCATATCTAGTTCAACTCTGCTTCTGAAACTGATACAAACCACAGGCCCTCTAACATCCAATGCGTTTCAGTTAAGAGCGAGAAACGTGTGAGCTTCGTGAACAATATAGC
>CATKUM010000329.1:0-50724 GCA_949786405.1 Onychomys arenicola
ACCTCTTCCCAGGTGCCTCAGCAGCAGCCATTGATTTGCTCTCGGGGCTGCTCGCCTTCGACCCGGAGAACAGATTCACCGTCCAAGAGGCACTCCGACATGAGTACTTTGAAGTACGCCTGCACATTCATCTCTGTCCTGCATGCTGCCTATAAAGAGTTTTTTTTCTCTCTCTCTCTATATCTAGTGTATATTTCCACAGATAGAGGTATAGACGGATAGATGTTTCCACAGAGAGAGGTTCACTTAGAGAGAGAGAGAGTTCCTACCTATGTCTCTCTACCTTTGTATATGTAGTGTAGACACAGCTACATTTATCCAAGCCCCCCCCCCTATACATATATACAAACGTATAGGTGTTACGTATAGGTTATATATATATATATATATATATATATATATATATATATATATATATATATATATATATATATATATATGTGCAACGAGCCGATTCTTCTACATCCCTCTTCTGCAAGCAGTCGATCCCTATACACATCCATCCACGTCTATATACATCTAAGCGTATGGGCGTGTCTTGTTGAAACGTCTAGGTTAAGAGTGTTCCCTTTTGCGGTAGATGCTTTTTCATTATCCTTACTAGTGGGCAGTCTCTATATGTGGTGAAGAAGGCGCAGAGCAGCTCTGACTAATCAGGCAGGAGAATATGAAGCGTGCATGCAGGGGCTGCATTCTCCCGAAGATGAACCGCGTGTGGCATCGCCAGTCGACTGGTCCTTCGATCATTTCGTTCCGACGAAGAGGTCAGTTTCCCCTCCCATGCACGAAGAAATAGTGTTGCGCCTCATCATTTTCTTCGATGTCTCTGTGTAGGAGAAGGAAAGAGACAAACCGCAGATCGAGGGAACTTTTTACCGTGTCTTTGGCAATTTACTAGTATCCTTCCACCACGCGGATACACTCAACAGCCCTCTACAAGTCACTTGGGTGAAGTATGCCAGCAGGTGAAAGAACCTCAAACACACTGCACATATATATATATATATATATATATCATATATATAATATATTATATATAGGATATTATATATATATATATATATATATATATATATATATATGTGGATATATACATCCACATGCTGCGTAAAGAAAGGAGGCATTGAGGCGACGTCTGCTTTTCTTTAACAATATCGAACAAGACGTACACCTGTTTCACTACGCGTATAATATATATATATATATATATATATAGATATAGATATAGATATATGTGTAGGCATGAAGAGACTCTGTAGACAACGATCTTGAAGAAGAAAGAAGAGATAGCAAGGAAGAAAAGTCTCAGGAATATAGGGTGTGAGTTCGTCAGACTCCTGTCTCCACAGCCAGCACTTTGGAGCCGTGTGTCTCGTCTCTTACCCGATGACCGTTGCCTCTGCAGGCCTCGCATATGCCCGTGAGTATGTGTTGTGTGTTAGTATATCCCCAGAATCCCCCCACCCGCAGCTCTACTTCTGCAACGAAGAAGAGAAAGAGAAAGAGGAAAAAGATATGAATGGAATCTTCTTTCTTGTAGATATGTATATCTTGGGTGAACGTCGGTTGTTCTGGTGCCCGTGCGGTGAGAACAAGCGAGAGACAAAGATATCCTTTGCGATATTGCGTCTCTATAATGTACTCATATCGTCCTTTGTATATCGAATGCAGAAAACAGGAGATGAGAATAATGATATTGATGATAATGATAATGATAATGATGATGAAGACGATGCACCGTGTCATAATCTGCAGAAAGCTTTTTCCTGCCTCCCCGAGACGTTTCAGTCGTGCGAACTCACGTCTGCGCGTGGAAGATGATATGTTCTCCTCTCCTCGGGGACGCAGCACTGATGTTACACCTCAAGATGTATACATTTTCCGTGTTTTCCACACCTCCAGTCTCTTTTTTTCTCTCTCTACGGGTCTATTTGCACTGTTCTCACAAAACTCTCGACAAGTCCTACACATATATCACTTTCTGTGGTGCCTGTCTATTCTCACTCTCGCTCTCTAATTTATACTCTTGACAGTCAATGTGCATGTGAATATTCCATATATATATATATATATATATATGTATATGTGTTTGTATAGATAGAGATGTATATAGAGATGTATCTCTCGCGAATGTGTAGTTGTATCCTACATACTGAATTTATATGACTTCACTGAGCTCGCGCCGAGGCCGTGGGAGTGTGACGTGACTGCTGGGAGGAGTCTGCTGATATCATTCATTGTCCTTTCTCGAGGGTCAATCGTTCATCTGCTGACTCTAGAGGGATCAGCCTCGTCTCCCTCTCTTTGTTGATTTCCACATCATTTCAAGCGTGCATGCGCCTGATTCTGGACTGCTGTATTCTATATAAGGACCGAGACATTGGGAAATGGAGATAAGGGGGAGACAGGTAGCTCTGAAAAGAAAGCTTCTTCGTCTTCTTCTATTATCCACCTGTGGTCGACACGAATGCATGTAGAAGTAGTCTATTGCATCTTCACACTGATGTTTGGCGTCGAGAGTCTCTCTCGTTGATAGCTCTATCCTCTTGAGCGCATGCAGCGATACGAGGTGAGGTGTGGATGAAAATACCTGATGATGAGCGGTGAACAGGGCAGGAAGCCTTCTGCGGTGTAGGGAGACTCGAATTGATAAGAGCGTGTCACGTGTCACGTGAATCTTTCTGCGGTGTACGTACATCCCGGGGAGCGTGTGGATCACCTGGGCGCGTGTACGCGTAACTCTTTCTTCTGCGGTGTACGTACACCTGAATCTGTGGGAGCGTGTGTGTCTTGGTGATCCTCTTGCGCGTTGCTGCTGGCGTCGGAGTACAGGCTTCTGCAGAACAAGGTATACGAAGAAATTTTATCTTTTCATCCGGAAATTGTGTTGAGAGACTTCCCTATGCTGCCTTCACGAGGCATTCTGATTTCTCCTTCGTCGCTGCCTCCCCATGTGCGTAGTCCTCTCGAGTTGCTGCAGCAACGTGCTGCTGCTGCTGCTCGTGCTGCTCCAAGAAGCAGCTCCTTGTCGAGGAGCAGCAGCTTCTCCTGCGGCGTGCTGCCGTCAGTCCCACAACAGGCGATGGTCCTGCAGCACCGCACCCCACAAGAAGAAGTGATGCTACAGCAGCAGCAGCAGCGGGAGCGGGAAAGAGTGAAGCAGCGGAATGAGCAACCGCATCATCGTCAATCGCAGCATTCGAAACAGCAAGGGGTGGTATCACAGCAGCAGCAGCAACAACAACAACGGCAGGACCTCCTGCAGCAGAAGGCCTGGCAACCGCAGCCCCCGCAGCAGCTGCAGCTGCAGCAGCAAGCTCAAGACCGAGTTTCCAGGCAGGCTGCGCAGCAGCAGCAGCAGCAGGTTCAGCAACAACAGCGTCTGCTGCCACAGGAAGTGGAGGATGACAAGCTGACGTCTGTATCCGCACGTGCCGGAAGGAACAGCAGCAGGAGTCAGCGACGGCCACAGGAGGACCTGTGCCCTATCGCTGAGCAGCAACCCTGTCTCTCACCCACACCTGCAGCGGCAACAGCCACAGCAGCAGATCGTTCTTCGGTAACTACCTCTGCTTCTTCCCTTCCCTGCTGCTCCTCTCCAGATGCTTCAGGTTTTGCTGAAGTCTCAGTGCAACAACAACAACAGGCGATGCTGCGTCTGCTTCCAGCATCTGTAGCAAGAGGAGGAGGAGCAGCAGCATCTTCTGCTGCTCCCCGTGGTAATTGCGTTACAAGAGAAGAAGCAGCAGCTGGAGCGGATTCTACTGAAAGAAGCGTAGACAGCTACACAATGACTGCAGAGTGCTGCTCTATCGTCAGCAGGAGCATGCAGCCAGGCGACGCACAGTATTCTCGCGAGTCCTCTTTCCCTGGTGCTGCAGCAGCAGCAGCGTATGATTATCACGTCGCAGGGAGTTTGCACCAACAAACACGACAGCAAGACCACGTCCTGCCCACCTCACAGCAGCAGCAGCAGCACCAGCTGCAGCAGCAGCAGCATCAAGTGCCTCAGCGCCACCCGTTGCAGCAAGCTCAACAGGCGCAGCAGCCCCAACAGGCACAGCAGCAACAGCAGGCGCGTCAGCAGCAGCAGCAGGGGCACCAGCAGCAGCAGCATGCGCGGGAGCAGCGTGAGAGTGGAAGCAGTACTGAGTTTGAAAGGAGTCATGACGAAGAGTGTTTTTTTTCTGCGGGATTGTCTGCAGGGCCCCAGACGGCAGCAGTGGTCGAAATAGCAGCAAATGGTGCTGCAGCAGCAAGAGAAGACTGTGTCGCTGGTTCTGGAGATTCTCGGCGCTTGTCGTCACCGCATCCAGCAGCAGTTGTGGGACGGCATGATATATCTGAGCAGAGGAGACTGTGGAACTGCAGCAGCAGCAGCGGATGGGAGGGCAAAAATGGCAGCAGCAGGGGTTGTGAGAGCAGCGGTGCTGCAGGTGTTGAGAAGGAGGGTGTTTCACTGTCAGAGCCAGCACCCGATGACGCAGGACTGTTGAGGGCACTGCACACGCTGCAGGGTTGCTGCCAGAACAGCAGCAGCAGCAACAAAAGTGGCAGCGCGGGAGAGAACGTTGCGCGGCGGACGACGGCAGGCTCTCGACCTTCAACGAATCCCTCTGCATCCTTATCTTCTCTTCCTCGAACGACCACTTCTTTTTCTCTTCCTTCGGTGCAGTCGCTGACACCGTGCTTCCCGGAGAATCTCTCAGTAGCAGAGCAGCACCGTGGAAGTGTGGGGTGCTGCACGACGAAGTCCCTGACTTCTGCTGCTGCTTCACATAGCGTGACCACTAGCCACCACGAAGAAGATGTTTTTGCTTGTGCATGCGCTTTGGAGAATACTGCTGCTGCTGCTGCTGGAGGAGGAGGAGGAGGAGGTGGGCTGCAGACTTCGGGCTCCTTAGTGGGCTTCCTCGGCAGCTGCAATGAAGGCAACAGGCAGGCAGCATCGCACCAAATTTTTTACAGCGAGAGTGCTGCAGGAGCAGCAGCTGCAGCAGGAGAACTGCCGGACGGATGTGGAGGAATGGGAAGAAACAGTACTGCAAGAGCAGGAACAGCAGCAACAGCAGCATTACCACCAGCGCATACCGCAACAGCAGCAGCAGCAGCTCAGGAAGCGACAGACGCAGTTGCATTATTATCTGGATGCGTTGCTGCAGCAGCAGGAGAAGCAAGCCGGGAAGAACACGGCCACTTCCAATGTGTGGTGCCTGGACGTACGGGAGATCCTGCAGCGGCAGAGAGACAAATAGTAACGGGCAGGAAAACTGATTCTTCCAGAGAGAGTTTGATAGACACAACTGTTGCTGAAGGAGACTGCAATCTCCGCGTCTTCTCGCAGTCGACAGGCACAAATATCGAAGGCAGGTTGTACAGGCGTTTAGACTCTGGTATTGCTCGTCTTCTTGCACGTGCAAATCCTCTCCCTGTTTCTGCTTCTTGCTGCCCTCCGTCCTACGTGCTGCCTTCCAACTCACAGCTCCCAGTTGCTGCGCTGCTTCCCTTTCCCCACGAGCAGCAGCAGAAGCAGCAACGGCACAACGAGGCAGACAGCAGCCGCAACGATCCCTCCAGCGTGAACCGCTGCAGCGTCAGTGCCACCCGGCAGCAGCGACAGCATCGCGGTCATATCGATAGTGAAGAAACGACTGCAGGAGCCACGCTGCTGCTGCTTGCTACCCGTGATGCTGCTGCTGCTGCTGGAGCTCCTGCACTGCTCGCCTCTGCTGCTCCGGTGGACAGCGGCACCCCACAGCCTGCGGGCTTGTATTCGTTCCCCACTGCACATAATGCGCAACAGCAGCCGCGAGAGACGCAGCAGCAGCAGCAGCAGAGAGAGATGCAGCAGCAGCAGCAGCGAGAGATGCAGCAGCAACTGCTGGCGGAGAATATTGGTTTTCCGTGGGAAAGGCACCAGCAAGTTGCACAACAATCGATGCAGCATCTCTCGCTGATGCCGTTCGCAGCTCGGCAGCAGAGAACAGGTGCTGCGGGGCTTCCTTCCCTGGATTCTGCTCCTGTGCCTGTCCCGCTCTCTTCCGCTCCACCACAGCAACAACTCATCTCTCTTCCATTTGAGTGCCCAGTGAATACGACTCCACGCAACAGCAGCAGCAGCTTCCAGCAGCGAGCAGCACTTGCTCCAGCACCGGCCTTTCCGATTGCTGCAGCAGCGAGCAGCAGGAATACCATGGGATCGTTGGGAAGAGGAGGCTTCGTGGCATCAGCAGCAGCGTCGTCTCGAGGAAATCATCAGGCGTCTCTAGGCCCCTTCAATACGCTTCTTTCTTCTGGACACCCCGCTGTGAATACTGCACTGCCAGCAAGGAGCGTTTCTGCGGTGGAGACAGGCATCATCGGTGCTTCCCGAAGCCAATCAGATTCCTCCTGCGACGGCTGTTTCTGCGCAGCTCAAGCAGCCACAGGAGAGGGCTGCTGCTCCTTGTGGACTACTTTGCATATGTCGCAGACAGGATGCAGCGCTGGCAGCTACAGTCACAGAAGCCGCAGTAAGCCCGAGCCGCCAGTTGCACCATCTCTAGCTGTTTCAATGGGAAATGAACATCCATGTCACCCCGCAGACGATGGTTCTTTCTTTCTCACCGATTTCAACCGGCGCAGCAATAACCATATACCTATATTCACCCATCCAGAAGAGACAGCACTATCAGGAGATCCAGCAGCAGCAGCAGGACCAGCAGCCACTGAAGCAAGCGCACCAGCAGCAAGAGGTGCCTGCGAATCAGCAGGAAGTGACCTGAGCTATGGGATTCAAAACACGCACTGCTGGCGTGGAAATTCATTGTTGTGCGATGTTGCTTCAGTCGCAGGAGCAGCAGCACGAGCGAGAGCAATAGCCCCAGCTGCGTGCAGCAGCAGCAGCAGCGATACAGACAGAAATCAAGGGGACGAAGGCACTAGAGCCCGCGGCAGGAGTTACCATCCTGGTTCGTGCTCTGCCAGTCGCGTTCAGACTGGGGTTTTGCACGAGGGAAATCCGGAAGACGAGTTGCAACT
Source organism: Onychomys arenicola (assembly GCA_949786405.1). Classification (NCBI taxonomy): domain Eukaryota; kingdom Metazoa; phylum Chordata; class Mammalia; order Rodentia; family Cricetidae; genus Onychomys; species Onychomys arenicola. Next base: position 7,021 of record CATKUM010000329.1, read on the forward strand.
AATGGAAGAAGAACAGCAGCAACTAGCAGCAGCAGTAGCTAATGGAATTATATTTCCATTAGTGGAGTGTGCTCAGCAGCGACAAACCTTTACGAATCATGTGGCTTTTCTGCAGGGCTTCTATTCGCTGCAAGAGCTGCATCAGCATGGACAGGAGGGTCTACGTAAGCAGCAAGAGCGCAATCGCAGCGCTGCTGCAGATGTTCTCCTTCGCGGCAGCCAGCAGCAAGATGTGGTTATGGGTGACAGTCAAGATACCAACAGCAACAGCAGGAGTTGCGGCAGCAGCGAGAAACAGCGCTGCTGCAACCAGATAGGACGTATTCAGGAGGGAACGCCGATTTTCAGCCAAGCAGAAGCAGCAGCTGCCGTAGGGGGAGGAGGAGGAGGAGGAGGAGGAGGAGGAGGAGGAGGAGGAGAAGCAAGAGGAGAACCCTCATGCTGCATGGACGTAGATGTTTTTCTGCAGCAAAAGACAAACGAACAGACGCTGTTGCTCAGCGCTATCCAAGAGCAGCGACAGCAACAGCGCGCTCCTGAGCAAGGCGGCGGCACTTTTTTTGCGGAGCACACCACGACTCAATCACTTCTACACGAGAGTCAACATCATCAGAGTAACGGGCTGCAGAAGCAGCATGCAAATCCCACAGGCCATCACGTGAAAAGCTGAATGTGCTTGTGGGGTTTTCGAAGACGGGTTCTCTTCTGTTCGAAAATGTCGAGAGAATTTAGTCAGTTAGTATCTGCACATGCAACAACATTTTGAGATATATTTGCTTATCAATCCATACGCACACCCTGGAGCTTGTATGTGGGTAAATATATTTTCATATATTTGCTTCTAAATCCATACGCGCGCATAGGAAACACGCTGGAACTTGTATGTTGATGCGTCTGAGTCTCATCCGCACAAGTGCGCGGGACGTCAGGAGATCATCCCCTGCGGTTCAGCAGAAGCATAAATACACGAGCTGTGTGAGCTGGAGCACGCCTTCCTGTATGTGAGGAGAACGTCGTATAATTGAAAAAGAAGAAAAAGTGCGTGCCCACAGGGTGCTGTGCGGCGCAATGTCACAGGTTCGCAGTTTTGTAGCGCCCACCTTCTTATATAAAATCAGTTGATAGAATGGACACATTGGCGTGTGCACGAGGATCCTGCGTGCAGGCAATCTATGGCAGAAAGCCGCTGCCTGCATGCAGGACACTAGTAGGGCAGGCTAGGCAGGTGTGTGAGAGCATGCTGGGTTCTCCGCGTGGACGAGGTGTCTTCAGAAACAGTGTTGCCAACACGATGAGAGCTTGTTCTCCTTGATCTATAGCTGTATGGCATCCCTGTTACGTCGCGTGAGTGGAGACACACGGTGGCACAGATTTCCAAGGAAAAACGTTTTTAATGCAAAGTTGTGGCTGCACTTTCGGGGGCGGAATGCTGCACACGTGAGAGAGCAGACCAAAGAGCTGAAGGTATACTTCAAGAGAACGGGACGGTGGTTTATGCCGTCAAACATGTTTCCAGGGGTATCTACTGCAGAAAATAAGCCGGGAAATCTGCCTGTTTATACGCCATTCTGCAAGCACAGCTGCTACTGGAATACTGGAAACCTATATGCAGATATGCTTGGCACTCGTGGAGTGCTGGAACAGGGACAAACATACATGCTTGGGTGCGCGCTCGATACCTTTCACAAGACAGTGCACACGTTTTGGTTGTCTCACTAGTGCGGCTATAGAGAAGAGGAGACGAAGAAGGGCAGCAGAGGCAAAAGAAGAGTGACACTCGATTCAAAAAGAGAGCTTTTTGACGCGCTGCAGCGCTACATTATGGCTAGCGTGTGTAGCCAGTTCAGCACTTTGTTCTGCGGCGATTAGGGAATGTGGATACGGCTCGAATGGCGAGAGCACCGTCACAACAATTACTATGGCGAGATCCTTGTTCCGGCTTTATGCGTGTCGTTTGGAAGTAGGTGCACCATACACTTGAGAAACAGTACAGTAAATAGAAGAAAAAGAATCGCGGGGGAACACAATGTGTTTAAAAACTCATTCAGCTCACACAAAAATGGGCATAATAATATTATAGTAGCCCTGCTCGGACGAATTGCAGCATCCAACCGCTGAGCTGCTAGAAAAAGTCCTTCAGTCTGAGGATGCAAGATGATAACACACACGTATGACTCGGGAGTCACATTTCACCCGTTCCGCTGGCATGCGCTGCCCGACAGCACGCGTCAGAGTAGACTGTCCATAAACATGCTCTTGTTAGTTTTGATATTTTGATTTCTGTCGATTTTAGACTTCCCTGTTGGGGCTACCTTGTGAACACTTTGTATGCAACTGGCTACGAAAACGCGCCGCGGTTGACTACGTAAAGGGACTGTCAACTGAAACTGGAGTGATTTGGTGTTTGCTGCGCTGCGTGCTTTAATGTTTCTAGTAAAGGAGGAGTGATGACTTTTCTCATTCAGCACAATGCACCTAGCCACGTATAGCTAAATGTACACATCTTAACATCTCAGCTGATATCTTGGAGAACACTAAAGGCGAGTAGTGGTGAGCCTACACGTTAGCGGGGGCGAACCAGTGTCTGAAGTTTGCCTCATCAGGAAATGCGGTGGATACGACTGCATCGGAGGAACAGTAGGTAATATGAAGGTATCCCCAGAACTGCGCTCGATTATTCAGGGGAATCCATTTTCTTTGATAGCCACCCGCTGGGTGCCTCCCAGCACCCAGTCCCTCCGGCTGGTTGCCACTAGGGACCCTTTCAAAGTTGTTGACTGAAATATCGTGTGCAAGGGACCCTTTCAAAGTTGTTGACTGAAATATCGTGTGCAAGGTGTGCGTCATGGTACTAAAGACTACGAGTGTTTTGATCGTAAGTTTTTCATCTGCGCAAAACGTTTTGAAGAAATATGCTTTCGTGTGAAGCTGATGAAATGTATATGTGCAGCCACTCGCTAGAGCTGATGGTGAGCTAACTACACGCGTTTCTATAAGACAGTGAGATATACGTACACCCAACATGTATTGCGGTGTATTTGCGCGAGTTCCAGCGACGATTTATTGGAGGCATGGGATTTGTAAACTAGGAAGTTGTCGTGAGCGAAATCCAACGGGGAGGTGGGCACAGAAAAATACTACCCTTATGATACAACTCAAGCTAGGTACTGCGCGGGAAATTGAAATATTACATACGTTCTGCGAGAAGTGCAAAAGGAAAAAGGATTGAGCGGCAGAACACCGAGTGAACTAAACAAGAGAGATGTCCCAACAGTACGACCACATGTGGCTCGCAAAATTCTTCCAAACAACTGCAAAAGACGATAGCGCATGAGTGTGATTTGCTTCAGAAGGGAAGAAACGGACTGCGGATGAGTGAGCTCAAAGAAGGTGTACGCGATTGATCTGGAGATAGTCAAGAACTCTTGATGCCGTTGTGTGTCCAAATGTTCCACTTGTTACCTGTCCTTTCAACTAAACAGCTTGTGTATACATTCCCTCTTTTCCAGGAGATGCCTTCGATTATTCTAAGGGTCGGAAATCCGCCAGATAGAGCTAGAGGTTCCCTATTTGTCTGTTGCGGTAAAACACTGCACAAGTTTATAAGCAGAATCAATCTTCAGGCATCACCAGACGTCGACAGTCAAGAGGACCTGAATATTTCTTGGCATCTTCTCCCAGAGGAGGTGGTCTGTCAGTTCCTTCTTGAACGACACCATGGATATCAGCATACGTGTTTTCTGACACTCGCTGGAAGATTGAATGCTCACTGGAGCTATCACGAACTACAGCTAGTAGCGCTAATGCCTTGCCTCCATTACCTGCTGCCGTGCGAGCAACACATTAGAGCAGCAGTGCGCCTGCGAGACCCTAGGGGCCCACCTTTTCGACAAAAATCCAACTTGCACTCTAAGTAAATTTGAGATCAGTGTCCAATTGGAGGTGAACGCATAGTTTAGCGTGCGGAACAATTGGTCCTTTCAACCTATGGTAGGTTCTACCGTGAAACGCTAGTTGCCACCTGCGAACGTAAACAGCAAGTCACCGCTGCACGGAAGGCTTCGCTGGTGTGTCTAGGACAGTTTTTCACGCTACTGGCTCCTTAACGCTTTTCTTGGCAGCCAAAAGTTTTCTACCGTGTGTATGTACGTATGTGTCTACGCATATACCTGTGTAGACGTGTTGACGTCGGTTCTATTTTTTTCGTGCTTTCCTAAGCACTTTAGGCCTTATAAACTCTTCGTCATTAACGCTGTAGAAATAAAAAAGGACGCATGCATGCGCAGGAAGGCAGTGATAACGAGGAGCCTCTGTGCAGACACACCAAGAAGCGAACAAGGGAGCACTACGTATATAGCGAATACGTTCTACGGATTAGCGGATAATCGCGCTGCAAAGCGCAATCTCTTTTTACTGTGTCTAGCGCGACTCTGAAAAGTGTGTCAACTGCTCTGCAGTGCAGCTTGGGTGACACATGAAGCAGTTTTCGCTATCATATAAACCTCCACAGTGCAGAGAAAGGAACACGTCTTTTTGCTGCCGAAACACGACCATATTTCGCTGCCCTGCGGCATTGTTAGTCCCATTTGCACGCGGCAGGTGTTTGTCGACGCATGACATCAGGCAATGAATCAGAGGACTGCCGTGTCTCACTGATCATATCTGTCTACTTGACGCAATTGGGGGGGGGACTGAGTCGTCCATAATCGGTTCGGCCTGGTGAGCTCTGGTAGCTACGCAGATGTAGTGTGAAGGAGAAATTGACTACAAGCAAATTTCCCGCAAAAGAGTACACACAAAATGGAGAAAAAAATGGCCAGCAACTTGACAAGTATGTTGTGACCAGCAGCTTCTCAAGTAGGTTGTGACCAACAGCTCCACAAGTACGTTGTGATGTCTAGCTGCCGGAGGAGGGACAGCGTCACGCCCATGCGCCTGAGAGACACAAAACAGCTCTTTTTTTCCCCGCAAACAATGCATTTCTCAAAGTAAATTAATGCATTTTGCACTCTGCCTCGAAGGCCGCAAAGTACCCGAAACGCGTATGTGTGCAACCATGTATGCATTCACTAGGTACGCCTGTGATAGGTAAGGCTTGAATTTAGTGTTTGAACAACAGTGTATACTGGCAGGCGCAATTTGCTTGTAGATGCGTATTTCCTGCAGACCCGACAGAAGTACTAGTGACTCGTGTCGAGTTGAAATTCTGCACGGCACAGTTGCTAGCTTGAAGGTAACCGGAGAAACCAAAGAACTGCAAGATTTCCTATTTCGCCATTGAGACGCGTGCGCCGCTTCACCTACGCACGATATATATCTGTGCATCCCATACAGAAATACTGCCTGATGGAGCCTTCGCCTAAAGTCCCTGGTGCACAACTACATATCTGTCTGTCTAGCTGTCTCTGTGTCACTCCCTCTCTAAATGTACATAAATATACATGTACACACATAGGTGACACACGACTTTAAATGACGTGAGAAGCTTGATATTTACCAAAAGCGTCCCGCATTGTACCCACCGCGCCTCACTTGCAAATCGTCGCCAGGGTAAAAACGTTTTCAAATTCTTTATAAGATTGTGCACCCGTGCCACCATGTCAGGTCATCATCGACGTGCATGCGTGCGAGCGGCTTGCAATAGACGAACGCACATGCATAAAACACATTGCTCTGACTCAAACATGAGTGTGTTAGGCACGGGAATGACAAAAACATGTGCGCACGGATTGATACGTCAATACGTGCGTCACAGCCGACTCATACATGAGGTCCTCTTTGTAGTTTGTATCCAAATGCAAAAAGTATAAGGTCTTCCGCGAACGCATCCGTACGTCAAGCCAATATGACATGTACAACCGTGAAGTAGCAACGTCAATTCATAAGGCCATCACATTCGTCGCACCTCTATTGCTGAAGTGCCAACAGTATTCAAACGTCCATTCACAGCCCATTTGCAGGGACGTGAGCACGTGAACACTTTCATAAAACAGCTCGTGTCTAGAAACGCAAAAGGAACAGGTCCACCGCAGCACACCTGCAGCCTCTCATAAAAAGAAACGAAACGCTCCCCGACACAGGAGCACAACAAATATAACACTTATACACTAAACGCATCGAAAAAGACATATGTATACATATACGTACAAGACGTACAGGAAAGCACGTAGAGGCATACGGGCGAAGAACAGGAAAGTGAAGCCATATCAATTTCTTCGGCGATGCAAGACCAAGGCGGAAAAAGGCATGACAAGTGCAGGAGAAAGGTTAAATGAACCAGATGGGGATACGAAATAAAGCGTGCCGAAGCAGACATTTAAATATTCTACTGCACACAAGGAAAATCATTTCACGGAATGACCTCTCATACATTTATCTCGCAGTATTTCCGAGAGTGACGCGCACGTCTCACTTCGCTGAAATTTGCGTCGTAAAAACAGGTTATGAAGCCGTGGACGCCACAGGCTAACATTTTATACGGGGGAAGATGCTTAAAAATGCGCAGCCTGTGGTCCGGGCAGATGTACCTATTTGTCGACAACTTCATCTATACGTTTGCAATATACGTAGAACTGTAGACAGCGTATTTCCATATTTTCTCGCAATGTATGCACATACCCAAAAATCCAAAATTACATGCAATACAAACATGCGTGTATAAGCGTGAGCTAAGGGGCACCTTCACATACTGCATTTCCTGGCAATCTGCCCGTAGCTGCCACGACTCTCCTCTTATCTCCCATGCAGCCGTCTTCGTTGCAGCCTGCCAAGCACCCCTCTTCCCTCTTCGCTGAGTAGAGGTATCACCCTTCCACGGCGGTGTCTGTTATTCTCGAAACTCTCGAAAAAATCAATGACTGATGCTTGCAAATCGCTACTACCTTCTCGCAAAGGCGTAGACAGGTTTTGTGTGACCACCTGCTCAGCTTCCATTATACCCCGCCCTAAACAGAAAAACAATGCGCCGAGATAACATGCCGAGTTCGACCTCAAGATCGAGTGGTACTGGTGATTAGAATGCGTCGCCGTATCCGCATTGTCGTGCGGAGTAAATACAGCCACTATGAGTCATACTTGTAACTCCTTGCATTCTTTTGTGGTGTATGTACACCCGCCGTGAGTCTCATGCGGCAACGTCACAGCATCTGTGGTTCTCATGGGGTGAGGTGAGTCACGTTGTGGGAACACCGTAGCACTTTCGTCAACTGGCGTGCCTGTTGTCACTACAACTTTGCACACATCGTGTACGACGACGCTCCCTTCTTCAGTTTTCTGTGGTAAAATTACACTGCTCACCGTATCGCGCGGTATACGCGAATGGCTATCGCCCATTTATCGTTCCTACTGATGCTTTTACTTAGGTGGTGCCGTATAACTACATCGGTAAGCTCCCTTAACTCCCCCGGAAAAATCTTCTGCAGAAGTTGAAGCGCTAATTGCATGTGCCGCACTTTAATACACTTCAAGTTTACAAACCGGTTTTTCTTCTGAAATTCCATACCCTTCTCCAGTCGACTATCGTGTCGTGGTAGTTCTTAACTCCCCTGTGGAAGAACAAGACGCTATGCACTATCCGACAGTTACATAACGACCATGGCTATATATAGCCAACCGCGCAACGCCTTTTCCTATCTCATAGCTTTCATCCACGGCGCCCATCATTTGTTTACTCACGTCCATACAGGCATACAGTCGCATTTACATACGTCTATGTATACGCATTAATTGACGCATCAATTCCCATTCTCTTGGGGAAGGCCATTGCCTGTACACTCCTTCGACAAGGGCGCCCACTACTGTGTGTGCCCTTGTGTATCGACAGGAGAGCACTGAGTGTACGCCGTTTGTACCAGCAAGTGTACTTGATGGAACAGTATGTGACAGATATCCGTATACACTTTACGCGGGGGATTTCATCAGACTCCGTCGTCCGAGAAAACTGAACCCAGACAACGCTCCTGCAGACAAACACGTGAACTACATCTGACCTAAATCTGTCTACATTTTTACATCTGCGGAGACGCACCACTGTAATCTCTTAAGAGAAGCTTGTAAAAGATACACAGTTTTCAGGGTGTTGACTCGTATCTGCAGCTTTCCAAGAGCTGCAACAACCAATTTCACGGCACAAGTCCATAACATGAACTCTCAACTAAGCATAACTGACAATTTTATCTTCCTATCGTAGGCACACGACAGAAGACATAATATGCGCACACGTGTCATTCACGACCACAATCCAGACTGAGATGATCGCGATTCCCACGTGCACGAGAAAAATGCATCATGTGGAAGCGATCAGTTGACTTTTTTTCTATAGCAACGCATAAACAAAACAACAAACGTTCATCCTTTGCAAACTGCACTGAATCGCGCACTTCTATATTCAAAGTCAGGTATCACCGTCTTTTACTCTGGTACCTCGAGCGCACTACAAGCTCCACCCAAAAGGGTAGCTCTACATTCATAGATCAGAAAAATGACAATGTACTAATTTCCTTTCGTTTGCTGCAAAGTCTTCTTTCTGACGCGATTGGAAAGGTCAGGAAGAAGCATTCTGCACAAAGATCAGCAACACGATTATGCTGAGCTCGATGCAACCCGCTTCGGTGACCGTACGGTGGTTGCAGGTCAGCCAGTTGTCGCTAATGCGATGCTATTTTTCCTGCTGCTGTTAGTGCTTCTGTGGATGCCTGTGTGAATATTTCTTCTTTTGGCACACTCGCAATTCTCGTCTGGAAGCAGCAGCAGGTGCTAGTGCAGCCTAGCAGCTACTTCTGCTGCTACAGCGCCTTTCTTTCTACTCCCAGCTGCTGCTGCTGCGTGATTCATGAAGAGTTTACTTACGCACAGGGCTTGCTATCGGAATCATTCTCCACAGAGGCACCACTGGTGAAAGCAGCAGGAGGCGCAGAAAGAGAATCAGCGCCCCTATCAGCAGCAAGATCATCGGTGACGTCAGCACGCGCAGTCTGCGCGGCACCAGCTGCAGGGGCAGCGCCGCGTAAAGCCGGCAGGAAAGCTGCTGCGGAGCATACACGCGGACTCAAGAAGGGCACGTCAGGACACCAACCCTTGCTACTGTTGCTGTTGCTGCTCGTGCAAGTTTCCGCTTCTTCTTCCTCTTCATTCACACACTGGTTCTCTGCCGCTGCCGGCTTCCAGCCCGCTGCAGCCGCAGCGTTTATACAAGAGTCTCGGCTGCCTTGGAATCCCAACTCCTGCTGCTGTTGCTGCTGCAGCGATGTCTGCTTCACAAGTGCCATGTCCAACACCAAATCCTCCGAATGCTGTTTCTTTCTTCCTTTCTGCTGCAGCTGTTGTTGCTGTATTCCCACCTCCTGCTGTTCTACGTGTTTTTTTTGTTCTGCCTCTTCCACTTGCCCCTCTTCCTTGCTCTGCTCCTCCAACTGCCCCTTCTGTTGCAACTGCAGACCCTCCTGTTGCTCCTGCTCGTGGCGACGCTGCCGCTGCTGCTGCTGCTGCTGCCCCAACGCAGCGTCTCCCGCTGCCGTTAATGGGCACTGCTGTTGCTCGGCTTCGACAGGTGTAGCACGCACGGGTGACGTTGTAGCAGCAGCTTCTACAGTTACATCAGGACAGTGACCAGAGCATGAAACAGCAGAACAGCTGCTACCTTGACTCTGCCTTGTGCGCTGCTGAAGACAGCTAAGTGAAGCAGCATCACCACGGCAGGGGTCAGAGGCAGCAGCGTCTTCTTTGGTGAACCCGGGTTGTTGCAGTTTCTGCCGCTGCGAAACCTGACTTTCACTTGCACCTCGAGGTACTTTACCCGCTGAGTGAATAGCATGGACTCCAGCGTCTTCATTGACTGCGTTAGCTTCTGACTCTGTTGCTGTTTTTGCTTCTGCTAATGCTGCCACAGCTGTTTCTGCTGTTGATGTTTCTTCTACTGCTGCTGGTCTTACAGTTGCTGCTGCTGCTGCTGTACCTGTGTGCGCTGTTGCTGCTTCTGCTGGTTCTGCCTCCGGAGGCCGTGTCCTCTGTACTGCTGCGACACGTGCCACTGTATCTCCTCCGGTGTGCGACTTCAGTTCCTCTTCCTGCTGCGCAGAAACACTCATGACGCTTTTTCTCCTTTGCTCACCTTGCAACCGAGTAGGAACGAATTCCATAGCTCGTGGATTGAAACAAAACGTTTTGGCTGCTGGTGTCACTTTCTTACTGTCTTTTTCTGTTTCATAATGTTGCTGCTGCTGCTGCAGCAAGAGCGCTGCCTCCTCCTGCTGTTGCTGTGGAAAACCATGCTGCTGTTCTGCAACGTCGAGAGGCTGCGGCTGCTGCTGCTGCTGACCGTTGAGTCGCTGTTGCTCTTTCTCTGGCTGCTGTTCCTGCTGCTGTGCGGTTTCGTCCACGTGCTGCTGCTGTTGCTCCTTATGTTCTCCACTGAGGTGCAATTGCTGCTGTTCCAGCTGCTCTGCCTCATGTTTCTGCGTTTGCAATTGCTGTTGCAATAGCAGTTGCTGCTGCTGCTGCTGCCAATAGAACCATCGCTGTTGCAAGTCGTTCTGATGTTCCTCATCACGCTCGAGAAGATATGCAGCAGCAGCAGTAGCAGAATCCATAGGAGGACAGCAGCTTCTCCTGCGTGCTTCATTAAGTATCTGCTGTGCAGTAGCGGCATCGTTCAGCTCAGCGTGAGGAGAAACCTCCAATGCTGCTGCTGCTGCTAGCAGTTGCTGGTGCAGCTGATGCTGGCGTAGCAGAGCGGTCTGGTACCGCGGCAAGAACGATTGCAGCAGAGGTGGAGAACTGGGAGAAGCGCCGCCTAGCAGCATGGCTGCTTCCAGCTGTTGCTGCTGTTGGAGCTCTGACTGGTGGTATGCAGTCGACGAGCACAAACTGCAATCATTGTTTACAGCAGCAGCAATATCAATATCCCGGGAGACGTCCTGCTGGCTTCCATTGTGCAGACAATTCTCCGCAGACTCCATGCTTGCTGCCGCTGCTGCTATACTACTCAAGGAATTCAGTTTGTCGTTAGCCAAGCAGCTGCCATCGCAACTACTGATGCTTTGCTGCTGAAGAAGCGGCGGATGTCGAAGGAAAGTATCGCCTCCCAAGGCCTGATCAGCCAGCGCTGCTGCTTCTGCTGCATCCGTGGGGACGGAGGAAGCAGCAGTAGAAGCAGGAAGGAGAGCAGCAGCAACTCCAGGTAACGATGCAGCAATAGCAGCAGTGCGAGGAGTACCAAAGGGATCCACAGCAGCTGAGAGGGAGTGAGGGAACGTGTTCGTCCAAGAGGAAGAAGGACTGGAGAGAGAGGCGTTGAGGAAAGCTGCTGCAGCAGCTCTGCCACCTCCAAGATTTGCTGCCAACTGCATGCTGAAGTAATCAGGCAATGTTTTGACGTCTGTTTGAGCTACAACCTGCGTAATCCACTTCTGCTGTTCCTTTGTGTCTGCACTATCTATAATGTGTCGTCGGCTTCGTTCCCAGTACCTGGTGCCCCCCTCACTTGATGATTTGCTGTTGCTGGTGCTGCACGCTGGGCTGGTGCGGGTGTCGCTGCAGCTGCTCCTGCTCACCCTGCTGCCCACGCTATCGTGCCGCCTTCCATCGCCAAAGACGCCGCTGTTTCCGCTGGTCTGGCAGCCGCTCCCAGTGTCTTGCACTCTGGTGCTGCCGCTGCTCTGTACGCTGCAGTTGCTCCGCAGCTTCTGACTTCCGTAGGACGTTTGGAAATGCTTCTGATAGCTGTTGCCGCTGTGGAACGTGCTGCTGCTGCCGCTGGCAGCTTTGGAATGCCCGCCTCTCCCCCTTTCTGTGCTGCTGCACCACGTTTCTCCTGCGCTTCCCTGCTGAAACAGTCTTTTGCGATCATATTGCTGCTGCTGGTAGGAGGTGTTGTTGCTTCCTCCTTTGTACCGGCCGCCGTAGTAGTGTTGCCTACTGCTGCTGGACCCGTAGCTGTTGTGACTGTATCTCTGTCCAGCGTTGTTGCCTCTGCAGTTCGGCCTGCTGCAAACGTTGCCGCTGTCTGCTGCTGGTTCTCCTGCTGCACCCCGGCCTCTCCGGCTTCCTCCTTCCTGCGCTGTGTGCGTGCTGCTACGTTGTGCGTGCGGCGGTGGGGGGGCTCCTGCGACTGTGGGGAAGACACAGCAGCAGTCAGCACTCTCAACGTAATAGTTACCTGCTTCCCCTCCTTCTGCAGCTGCTGCGGCACCAGCAACACTGGCATTGCCTGCGTTGCCGCAAGAGGACGAGCAGCAGCCGGGAGGGCACACAGCTGCAGCCCGCGACCCTGCGTAGAAAGGTCTTCTTTTGTCCCCTGGAAGAACCTTACCGTTTGAGCAATAGCAGCAGCAACAGCAGCACAGTGCAAAACAACAGCTGTTACAGCTGCTGTCGTTGCAGCTTCTGCTGTTACAGTTATTGTAGCAGCTGCTGTTGTTGCAGCTGCTGCTGTAGCAGCACTTCTTACACGCTGCTCCTCCTCCCCCAACCCAAGAGAAATGCGTATAGCTGCTGCGGCGACGCCGACCGCCATGCCATCCCGTTGCCCTCGCATCTGCCCGAGAAGCTCCTCCTCTTGCTGTCCCAGAGACAGACCAAGGTGTCGCTGCTTCTGCTGCTGCGGAAATGTCCTCGGCCACGGAAATTGCTGCTGCTGATGGAACGCGTGCTATCGATGTTATCGCTGCACGGGGTCCTGTTGGCGCTGCTGGTGCTAGTTCTTCATCAACTGCTGCAAGTGCAATTCCGTCCGCAGGGGGCAGGAAAGGCTCTGGAGGGACAGATGGAACTGCAGAGGTGGGTGGGGGTGCTGCCGTTGCTGCATACCACCGCGCCTGCTCTAGGCTGCCGCGTCTGCCTGTTGCTGCAGCAGCATGCCATCGTTGACCATAGTATTCTGAGGCGGTCCCCTGGAGAAGTCGCGGCCGTCTAGCAGTAGCAGCAGCTGCGTCGCTCTTCCGGCGCTGCAGCAGGCGAGAGCCTGGAGAAACGCAGTCAGCACCAGCCGCAACACAGCAAATTGCAAAGGAAGCAGGAGCGTTCTTCGCTGCTGAAGTGGCCGAGGCGGGCAAGGGCGTGTGGCAGCAGCAGCTGCTGCTACAAGTGCTGCGTCTGCTGCTTGGAGTGGTTGCCGCGTCATCCGTGCCCTCCTCTCCCTCCCCTCTCTTCCTGAGCAGTTGCTGTCTCTTAACGCTTGCTGTTGTAGAAAAGCCCATAGCTGTGCTGGTTTCGCATGCCGCCTCAGCGACATTCTCACGTGTCGGTGAGGACACACAAACGGCGACACGAAAGCTTTGGCTCCCGCAGCAGTCGTTGCCGCTCGTCTGTCTGCTCTCGGTACATCTCCCTTGCACGCTGCTTCTGCTGCCGCTGCTGCAAACACGGTTATCCCAGCCTTGAATGTTTCCGCTGTTGCTACTGGTGCTGCTTGTACTACTGCTGCAGCTGACGGGAGTGCCGCTGGTCTGAACCCTGGTCACGACTGCCGCAGAGCAGCACGGCTCTAGAGAAGACGAACAGACAGTGCCTCTGAATTTGCAACTGTAGGAGGCATCTCCTGCTCGTTCCGACTGACGGGCGTCTGCTGCTGCTGCTGCTTTTGCTGCTGACGCTGTGGCTGCGGCCAGCCAGTGTCCCTCCCCAGTTCTGCTGTCAACAGTGCAGTAATAACTGCTCCTGCTGTCGCTGCTGTGGCGAGCATCACTCCTCTTCTCTGCAGAGTTGCTGCTGTTGCTGCAGTTGTGGGGCTGCGACAAGCAGGTACGAGATGTGTGTGCGAGTCCCTCGCGTGCACAGCTGCTAGTCCTTGTGCTTTTAGTGGAAGCAGCCACCAGCAGGCCAGTAAGGGGGGGGAATTCATTCTCCGTGATGACGGCTGCAGCAAAGGGAGCCTGCGATATCGATCCACTGCTGGTTGAAAGCGGGGCAACATTGTAAGTAGTAGCACTGTCATACGTTTTCGGGTGCCCACGTGCTGCTGTTCCTCGTCGCTGCTGCTTCTGTTGCAGCAGACACTCTCCTTCCAAGGAAGATCTAGGGGACGATGAGACACCTTCTCTTCTTCCCCCTTCCTGCTGCATATCGGCGCTTGCCTTCTCTTCGCTCCGACGTGACTCCAACAGCTGTTCAGAGAGCAACGCAGCACGCTGCTGTCCTTGCTGCTGCTGCTGCTGCGAACAAACACCAGTGCTTCCCCACACACTGCTGCTGCGGCTCGTGGGCTTGCCCGTCTTCCCCTTGCTGCTGTCGTTGCTGCTCCTGCTACTTGGTGTTGACGTTGTTGTCCCTCGAAGTGGACAGCCAGACTGCTTCGTCCTCATACGAGACAGCTGCAGCAGCAAATATCACGGAGGGAAGATACATGTAAGGAATCTCTCTCTCTCATACGTCCAGGGTCAATGTGAAGACTCCTATATATATATGCTTTATGTTTGGAGAGCGTAGATATACATAGTCGCTCTTCATATCCTTTTGAGTAACTCTGCAGTCACTCTCTATGTGGCCTGGTTATATAGACACGCGGCATAATATGTGTTTCGACACCCCCGGTAGAAAGCATCTGAACAGGTGTATTCACATCGGAGATCTCCTCAGAGAAAAGCAGTTTTGTACATAGGAAGCTACAGGAGGGTGAGATACTGCCAGACCCTATCGCCCTCCTCCACATTCAAGAATACGGCAGCAGCCTCGCGCAAACATCCAAGCAAAGTCTCCTACGCATGTCTGGTAGACCCCCATGCATACATATACACACATATCCATACGTAATTCTGCCTATCTATCTCTCTCCATATATATATATATATATATACACACACAAATCCCTGTATAAATATATATATATATATATAATCGCATATCTCTACACATATTTTTCCCCGTATGAATGAATGGATATACACACGTATGCATAGAGACGCATATCTACTCCCATTTCTATAATCGTCCCGATATAGATGTATATAAACTTATATCTTAGACAGCTCCGTATGAACATGATTACTTGTATCCACAGAAAGGAAGAGTTCTTGTATGCCGTAATGCCTCTTCCTGGAAGACAGACGTAGAGGCATCTCAGGTGACAACAAGCGCAGCTAACGACTCTCTGCAGAGCTCTTTACATGAGTCGCTGCCCGTTTCTCGAGTAACACCTATGCTCTTCACTACGCAGCCCCAACACCCTTTCCTACATCTTCCTTATCTTACCTTCTGCTGACTGCGCTGCAAGACATCTTTATGAGAGAGAAACTCGATATGTATCCCTCCTGCTGCTGCTGTGGCGCTGCTGCATGCTTCTTCTTCTTCTTTTCGCTCCTGCTTCTTAGAGTGATGTTCCGGCTGCAGGACGCGCAGCAGCAGCTGCCGCAGCACTCCGTCAACTGCCTCCAGTGCCGCCGGGCTCGTCGAGGAGGTCCACACCTGCAGCAGCAGCAGCATTAAGAAAGAGACCAGCAGCGTAATCAGCAGCAACAGAAAGTAGAGATACCGATAACATGAACAGCAGGAACAATACAGAGGCACGATGTAGACATCTAATCGAGCATCAACGAAAAAAGACTCTTCTACAGCAGACGCAACGCGCGTGAGACTGTTGAGATTCCCTCTTTACACGGCTCAGGAGGGGCACAGACAGGCACACACGGATATCCATTGTATTTTTTTTTGGCTATCAGCGGCAGAAAAACCTCTTCCTTCTACAGCTGCTATTGCTGCAACTTCTGCTGCTGTTGTCATGCTGTCGTCCCTCTATTGCCGTTATTGCTGCTGTTGCTGTTGCGGCTGCCGTTCCCGCTGCTGGCGTTGCCACTGTTGCTGCTACTGTCGTGTTGTTGCTGCTGCTGCTTCTTCTGCTTCTTCTCTTCCTCCTCTTTCTCCGGTCACCTCTGATGAACTGTTGCTACTGCCGCCACTGCTCTGCTGATCCTATTGCTGTTATGACCGCCACTCCTGTCGGTCTCCCTGCTGCTGCTATCACCGCTGCTGCTGCTGCTGCTATCACCGCTGCTGCTGCTGCTGCTATCACCACTGCTGCTGCTATCATCGTTGTTGATGTTATCACCGCTGCTGCTGCTGCTATTGCGGCTACTGCTGCTGCCATTGCTGTATCGGAGGGTTACCTCGATTTTGTGTTTCTTCCAGTGCGATCGCAGGCACAATACAACGCCGTTGCAGTGCTTCTCCACTTCATTCCTTTGGATCAATGATGCCGCTAGTAAAGAAAACAGTGCCTACGCAGAAAGAGTGGAGACAGCAGTAGCACCAGGAGCTATACACACACACACACACACTCCAAAGCCTTCCAGCAGCAACAGCAGCAGCAGCAGCAACAGGCCCAACACGACCCAGACAAGAACAGAGAAGGAAAGACGTGTGAAGTAGACGTAGTAGCAGCAGCAGCACCAACTGAAGAAGACAACTTCCAGTAGGGTAGACAGGGCAAGACATGCCTCACTGCTGCTGCTGCTGCAGCAGCTGGAGACTCCCCACACAATCAAAAACACTGCAGCACCGGATATAGGAGCCACACTACAAAAAAGAGGGTCACAGTTATAGCAGGAGGAGGAGGACATTGTTCGGAGGATAGTAGAAAGATATAGCAGCTGAATAGTAGTAGCGACAGTGCGCAGCAGAGTGTTATCATAGTCAGGAAGGCAGCGCATCACTTATATAAGGTAGAAGGGAAAGCATAGAGAGAGACTGCATTGGAAATCGTCGTCTTGGGATGGGAGTGCCATAGGTGGAGCAGCAGGACGCTCAGCAGCAGTTTGAAGCTACAGGCAAAGAAGCAGCAGCAGCAGCAGCAAAGAAAACAACAGAAGCTCTTACTCGTGGTGCTATTAGAGAAGGCAGACGTCGTATGGAGAAGTGCCCGCCGTTGATATTAGCACGGTCTTCCCACAGCGGCTTTACGTGCTCTTTGAAGATGCAGCAGTTGTATGGAGCAGCACGGAGCGCAGCACAGGCTCGCAGCCACCAAAAGAGAAACGGCTCAAGAGCCTCTGCAGCCGAAAGACGTGCTACAAACAAAATCAAAGAGAAGCAAATCAACTACACTTCTGTGTCTCTGCCTCTGTGATCCAACCCTCTTCTCTCACTCTATATATATATGTATATATATATATAGAGAGAGAGAGAGAGAAATATATAGATATATATCTCTATAATATATGTATATGTATATGGGTATCTGGGTATATACTTATGTGTAGCGGCTGTTTTTGTTTGTGGATGTCAGTGCACGGCTAAGCGTAGAGCAGCGACTCTTTCTTTTCAGTATGGCTGCGTGTGAAAAGTGTATATACTGTAGAAGTGGAAGAGAGCACTGGGGGCCCCTGCGGAGAAGAGGACCCTTCAGTGCTGTTTGCAGCTTACCAATACGCTCGAGTCCTTGCTCATATTCTCTTTGAAAATGCCTGCAGAGGGTGGAGTTGTCTGTGCTGCTCTCGCGACTATGCGCTGGACTGCTGCTGCTGCTGCTTCTGCCTCTTTCTCCTTCTTCCTTTTCCTCTCCAGGCGCACCAGCTGCTGTCTCCCCTATTCTGCTGCTGCTCTTCACGAAGCCCTCTTCCAGAGTCCCTTTGCTGCTCTCGGGGCTGCTGCTGCTGCTGTTGCTCGGCAGATCCAAATTTTTTACGCTGCCGCTGCTGTCAAGCCTGCAGCAGCAGCACATACACAACGCTCCCTTCTCCTCTCTTTTGTCGTTGCGAGAGGCCGCAGCAGCAGCACAACCACCATGCAGGGGGCAGCAGCAGCAGCAGCATCAGAACCATGACCAGCGAAAAACGTAGCATCAGCAGCAGCGGACAGACGCGCCACAGCTAGCAGCAGCAGCAGCAGCAACAGTAGCAGCCCTAGTTGTGTCCGCAGCAGGCCGAAACGAAGAGACAGCAGCAACATCACAGAAGCAACAGCAGCGATGAGGACACGCCAGCAGCAAAGAACTCCACACACGAATGGGACTACATATACGTCTAAAGACTTTCCTCTCGACTAGCTAGCTGAACTTCCGGCTGGAATATATACAGGCACATGATGACGACAGGAGAGGGACGACATGTGCTGAAAGATATATGCCCCCACAGACCTAATTGATTGAGCTAAGGTGCGCGGATACTCTCCCACAGAGAGGATTGATTTAGCTAGCTAAGATACGAGTAATGCGGCGACGCAGGCGGTTCTCTCTACATAGAGATGCGAACCGACGGGGAACATGGCCTGCATAGAAGAAACAGGGTGGGATGAAGATACACTCACGTATATACGGAGACATCATCATATAGACGGGAAGGAGGACACCTCGCAGGCATATGGAGTAATGCTTTACGTTGTACAGAAGAGATCGATCAATAGAGGCACGAAGGAAGAGAGAGACACAGCTCGAAGGTCATACCAGGCGATCCACGCGGTGGGGTGCTGGAGACAGTTTTTGCTGTTGTTTTGCAGCAGGTCAGATAAAGGAACACAAGCTCCCTGTCCGTGTGAAGATGCTGCTTCTTCTCCCGGGGCTCCTCCACGCGTGAGGATGTTCTTTTCACATCCCAACAATGCACTGCTGCTGCTTTTGCTGCCGCTTGCCGCAGCTGCCTGTGGAGCACGCGTGGCAGCAGCAGCATCTGCACTGCGCAGCTCGTTGCTTCCCGCTGCTGCTCCTGCTGCGACTATCTTCTTTCTCCTGCGTCTCTCGACAAGCACGAAGCCATCATCATCGTCCTTCTCACACTTCGCTGCCACAACCGAATGCGAGCCGTCGATGGTGCCTCTGCGCCCTGCTTCTGCTGCTGTTCCTGTTGCAGGTGTTTCTTCTCCCAGCTGACCTTGTGTGGGGTGCTTCTGCTCGGCATCCTGCTGCTGGTGGCAGGTCTCTTGATCGACGAGTCTCCATCCCCAGCCAAGTACTTCTTGCTCCAGCTGACGCTGCAGTGCAAGAAGGCTGCCCTTCAAATTCCGGCATGAGCGCTTCTGCTGCTGCGTCTGCAGCTGCTGCGGTTGTCGCAGTTGCTGCGGTTGTCGCAGTTGCTGCTGCTGCTGCTGCTGGCTAGGCAGCTGACGCTGTTGCCCTTGGAGCTGCCACTGCTGAAGAGACTCCTGCAGCGGCCGCAACTGTAGCAGCTGAAAGGCCAGCTCACTTCGATACAGAGAACACTGCTCTCTACGAATCTCCTCTTCTTTCTGCTGTTCTGGCTGCTGCTGGTGCTGTTCAGACTGCTGCTGCTGCTCTGGCAGCTGCTGCTGCTGCTCTTCTTCACAGCAGACACTCGGTGCGCCACCAATCAACCCAGGCGCATCCCACTGCGCCCCTCGTTCGCCCTCTCTAGCAGCAGCAGCAGCAACTGCTGCAGTTGTTCTCTCGCTACCTCGAGACGAGACGCCAGCAGCAGCAGCAGCAACCCCACTACCACCGACTGAACGCGTGTGCTGCTTCTGCTGCTTTGACGTGCCGGGGACTCCTCTGCGGCTGTTGCTGCTGCTGAAGGTTTCTTCATCGACAGTCCCCCCCTTCTGCATCTCACTGGTGTCGCTCCTGTCTATACATCTTATCGACGGTCTTACCGGTGTGCTGCTGCTGTCCGCTGCTCTCTCTGCTGCTGCTGCTGCTGCTATAGAGCCCGGCATATCTTTGCTGGACTTATAAGATAATTCTGCAGCTATCGAAGCAGCATTCGTGAATGTCCTGCCTGTCCCGCGCTCTCTTGCTGCCGCTGTTGCTACCATGGACTCAACGCTTCTCTTCCTCCTTTCCTCTTCCCGCTGCAGCTGGCGACATCCTCCTGCAGGGCACTTCCCTGCTGCCGGCTGAGTGCTGCTGCTGCTCCGGCTGCAAGGAGGTAAAACGATTTCGCTGGAATCAGAGAGGAATTCTTCCGAAGAATCGCGCTCCATTGACGCCCATCTGCGTCGATACACACTCCCCTGCTGCTGCTGCTTCTGTGCCTCCTGCTGTTTCTCTGTTTCCTGCTGTTTCTCTGCTTCCTGCTGTTTTGTCTCTCCTGCTTTCTCACTGTCTTGCTGCTCGTGATGCTGAACCCGCACATCACCTTTCTCCCTTCCACGTAGCTGCTTTTCTTTCTTTGCTTCTCTCTCCTGCTGCTGCCATCGATTCAGTGGCTCCTCTGCACTCATGTTCTCCTGCTGCTGCGGTCTCTCATGTTCGTGCAACACTTGCTGTTGTCTCTGTTGCAGTTGTTCCTCTCTGCGCTCGCGCCGTTGCTGCTCTCGCTCTGGCTGCTGCTCTAGCTGCACCTGCTCCTTCTGCTCTTCATGCTGCAACTGCTGCTCGACCTTCCCGAGGCGATGAGGATGCTTCTTCTGCGGCGGCTTCTCCTGTATTACGTCTTCCACTGGAAGCTGCCGCTCTTCCTCCTGCTGTTCAGTGTGCCCTTGCTGTGGGTCGTGACGCTGCTGCTTCTTCCCTCGCTCGACATGCTCTCGGAAAACCTGCATCTTCGCTTCCTCCGGAAATTGCTGCTCCTGCTGCCCCTCTTCTTTCGGCTTCGATGTCTTTGGCAATTGTATTTGCTGAAGCTTCTTTTTCTGCTGCTTCCCCACACGTTGCTCCTCACCTTCCTGCTGCTGCTGCTGCAGTTCCGACACACCCTCGTCGAAGCGAGTGGTGGCGTGAGAAGGGAATGCCTGCCCCTGCTGCTGCAGCTGAATCTCCTGCTCCTGCTGCATGCATCCCTGCTGCTCTCCTGCTTGCGACTTTGGTGGCAAGCCGCCGCCTCTCTGCTGTTTCACTGCCCTCCCTTGTTGCTGTTGCTGTTGCAGTACTACTTCTTCGGGGACCACGATTCCCTCTTTTAAACGGTGCTGCTCTTCCGGCTCCAGCTGCGGTCGCCGCTCCCGTTGTGCATGCTTTCCCCATGGCAGCTCCTGCGAACGCAGCTGCTTCTGCTGCTGCTCCTGCTGCTGCTCGTGTTGCTCCTGCTGCTGTTTCCCCACACTGGGTGTTGTTCCAGTGAAGAGTCGATCATATGTTGTCGCTGCCGTGCGAGACGGGTCTCGTCCAATCTGCAACACATCCGTCGTTAGAGGAGTCTCTGCTCCTGCTGCTGGCCGCCCAGCTGCTGCTGCTGTTCCCCGCGTTGAATCCGCTGATTGTACTGCTGCTGCTGTCTCCTCTAACGTAGCAACAACTGCCTCCCTATTAGTCTGCATTACTGCGGCTTCTTCTGCTGCTTCTGCTGTTGCTGTTTGAAATGTCTTTTGGGCA
The DNA here is from genome assembly GCA_949786405.1 of Onychomys arenicola. Taxonomy (NCBI): domain Eukaryota; kingdom Metazoa; phylum Chordata; class Mammalia; order Rodentia; family Cricetidae; genus Onychomys; species Onychomys arenicola. Next base: position 28,208 of record CATKUM010000329.1, read on the forward strand.
GAGTGAGGGTTCTCCGGGGCTGCTGCTCCAGAGTCTTGCGTATAGACGTCGGCTGTTACCGTTCCTATAATCCTCGCTGTATCTGCCTTCCTGTGGTCTGCTGTGTCAGCTTCCGGCTCTGTTCCTGCTGCTGCTGTTCCTGCTGCTGCAGCTCCTGCAGCACTTCGTCTTGCTGCCCAGCCGAAGGCCACATCACTTTCGTTAGGTGAAACCATCATAAGCGAAGAGAAGGCCGAGGCCACTGGCGGCCGCCGGTCTTCTTCGCAGTCCTGTAGGCTCCGTATGAGGCGGTCCGCTCTTCTGCTAGCGCTCCTGCTGCAGCTTGTGCTGCTCATGTTAGTGCTGACGGTGTTACTGTTGCTGCCTCTCCTGCAGCCTCTTCCGCTGCTGCTGCAGTATTCACCGCCAGAATGAACGCCGTCGCCGCTCGGGAGACTCTCCGTCTTGCTGCTGCTACTCCTCGCTTCATCGCACTCTGTGGTTTGCATTTCTACTGCAGCACCATCTGCTTCTTCATCTTTGCTGCCGCAGCCATCTCCTTCACCTGCTGCTGCTCCTGCTGCCGTCCCTACAGCTCCTGCCGCTGCCTGTCGTCTTCCTTCCTCTGTCTCTGCTGCTCTCGTGGCTTCTGCTCGCGTCATTCCTATTGCTCGTAATCCTTCGTCTTCTCCTCCTCGCATCGCTGTATCAGTTGCTGCTGCTGCTGCTGCCCCCCAGTCAACTGCTGCTCCCTGAAGCTCTGCATCGCTTGCTGCTGCTCCTGCATGCACCTGACCAACAACTGGCTCTTCACTGCAGTCTATATCGCGCTCCTCTTTGATTATGATCTCCATCGAGCTACGTTTAACACAAATTGGAGAAATCACCAATGATATCAGCCTGTGCTGCTGCTGTGGCTTCTGCTACTGCTGCTTCTGCTGCTACGTGTGTCGCTCCTCCTCCACCTCCTGCTGCTCACTCGCAACGCCTTCAGCTACACGCGCAGCTGTCTTCCCTGTCAGCAATGTTATGGCTGCTGCTCTTCTTCCTTTCCTTATCTTGTTGCACGCATTCACGCTTCTGCTGCTGCTGCTGCTCTTTCTCTTCTCTGCTTGCTGCTCCTTCTTCCTTTTTTTTCCCCTTGTTGTTCCACTCTCTCGGCAGATGGTCCTCTTCCTGCTGCTCATGTCCTCCTCTTGCGGTTACTGCTGCTGCTGCAGCTCTTGCTGCTGCTGCTGCGGCTGCTCGTAACTCGCCCCTCTTGGCCTGCTAGTGCACTAGCGCTTCACCTCTGCTGATCTTGCTGCTATCTTCGCGCCTTGCTCAGCTGGGGCTGTGCTGCTACTCTGCCTCGTGCAGCTGCTGCCACAGCTCTGCTGCTGCAGCACCTTCAACTGCTGCTCTCCTGCTGCAGAGCTGCTCCACCAATTCCCCAATGCGCCTCGTCCAACGCCTCCTGAGGCCAATTTCTCCCCCCCAATGTTTTTAAAGAAAGAACGCTATAAGCCCTTCAGTACCCCTCCACTCTCTATGTTTCTCTCTCTATCGTGGTCTTTCTCACTATACACATACGTATATATATATATATATATAAGCAACTTGGTGGATAGACACAAGTGTAGCTCGAGAGTTTCCCTGGCTCTCTGCCCATCTCTCACTCTTCCCCAAGATACAGGATAGGCCTACGCTACAAGAATGTATATATACACAATAAACATATACATATACGTAATTGGTAGGTCTATATGGATATACTTATATGTGGAACAGATAGAGACGTTTACAGGCACTTGTGGACTGAAGGGCTGGAGAAAGAGAGACGGCAACGCCTGCCTCTCTTTCGGCCGAGTGACATGGTTCTGTGTCTACAACGTTTTTCAGCGGAGAGAGAGAGGGAAAAAGCAGCATCCTCACGCAAGAAAAACAAAGAAACACCGTTTCTTGTTCGTGTCTCCCGGACGTCTTGTGTGTGCTGCCCACACGATTCTTGCCGGACAGCATCACCAGCAGCACCACCATCAGTAGCAGCACCAGTAGCAGCAGCAGCAGAAGTTGCATCGCCACTAGCGAAGCAGCACAGCGGCTTTTCTTCTGTTCTTGACTCGTGCGTGATGTAAAGGTCCACAACTATGTCGCCTTTTCTCTCTATCGGACACTTGCGGTATAACTCGCTCTACGAGGCAACTCGCAGTCGTTTCGACGAGCCCCAGCAAAATGAAGGCGCAGCGGGGTCTCTCTGTCTGGAGCAACCGTCTCTTGTTCAGTGGGGTGCTGCACCACGCGTCTACAAGCATGCACAACTGCATCTACGCCTCCTCGTACAGAGTCTACGTGGGTTTTATACAACAAGTAATACTTCTCTTTTATAGACGCAACAGAAAAAGACAGGGAGAGCACTTTTTAAAGAAGAGGTCGCTGTGTCTATGCAGAAGATCTATACAGCTTGCCGAGCAGCAGTAGAAGTCGCCAGGATGCAGCGTTGTCCTGCCCCTGCCGAACACTTGATTCATTGTCGTGAGCGAGCTCCTGTTGTTCACGCACTTTCTTGCCTGCTGCTCTCTCTGCTATCTTCCGCGAGAAAAAAACCTGCTGCTGCTTCTTTAGCTTCCCAAAGAGCCCCACATAGCTGCTGCAGAGCAACCCCCTGCCGCGGGTGAGTTCGCTGCAGGCTTGGTTGCTGCTGCTGCTGCTGCTGCAGCTGCCGTTGCTGCGTCGCTGCTGCTCAACCGCGGCGAACGCCAAAGACGAGAAAAGCGCTGGCCTTTTCGAGCCCAATGTCCAAGAGATCAACGAAGAAGAACAAGAAAGCTGCGGCGCTGCTGAAGCTGCCGGGCACTGCTAGAGAACCTCAGCAGCACGGTGACACACGCAGAAGACGCAAAGATATCCAGGCAGCAGTTTGAACTGTCTCTCAGGGTGGCAACGAAGGAAGCGAGACACTCTACGGTGGGTTTTCTCTTTTCTTTGCCCCGCGGGAGAGGGTGCTGTAGGTGTATGACACGAAGAGGCAGCTGCGATATTTCTTCTTCGGGTGAAATTGCCTTTCTCCTGCTATAAGCGATATGTATTGAGGTTTCGAACTCGCGCTTTGTATGGCCACATGAGGCTCCAGCCAAGAGAATAAGACGATACAGAGAACCGGAAAGGGGCAACGCACACAATACAACAGCAACCAGCAGCGCGGCGCACCATCTTCACTAGAAGAAAGAAGGGACGAAGAAGAGAAAAGACGCCTGGGTGTTCACAAAGGAACAATGAACACAACAAACGGTTCGGTCTCTCCTCTCCACGAATAGTTGAAGTTCCTACTCTTCGTATCATTTGCACCCGCTCGAAGCACATATTCATTTTACTCCATGAGAGGAAAAAGAAATGTGCTCCCCTGACACAGAGTGTCTTCTCTGGCAAAGAGCAACTACTTCCCGGTGAAGAGCTTCACACTTCTGCGGGCGTCTTCTACTGGGCCTGCAACTCTTCGCGAGACGAAAGAAGCAGTCTTCCCGCTGCTCAACAAGAAGACTCGTGCAACTTCATTCAAAACCGCTAGCTTTAGCTCTCGCACGAAATTAACAATATCTCTCTTCTCCAGGCGCCGCAGCATCTCCTGGTGACCCCATGTAGCATTGCTGGGTGCCAGGGCCACTTCGCGCTGCTAGAGGGGTTCAAAAGACATCACGGGGCCTTGACTTTCTCATGATACCGCTGCAGTATTCTACGCAGTTTTCCACAGCTGCTGCTGGTCAAATGTGGCACGCGTGTCGTGATGCAGGTGCTGCTAATCTTTGCCGCTGACCGTGCTGGTCGTGGCTCTGAATAATGCCGCCGTGGTCTCTCTCTATCAAATATCGCCACTCGAGCTCCCTCGTTCTTGTTCAGCAGAAATCAACAAGAAGGGAAGAGGAATCTTGCTCTTTTGGAATGGGAATTGTAGCACCGACAGTTCCCCACCAGTTAAAATGACACAACGTGGAAAGCACAGTCGTGACCTAGCTGTTAAAGAACACACTTCGCCCAAAGCGTTGTGTGGTACATACGCGTCTAAGAAACTGTGTATGTAGTGTACCGTTCGAAATTAGAACTTTCTTCTCATTTTTTTTGGTTTAAAAGATGTAGAAAAATAAACGACAGAACACCACTCCCGTAGTTATTTCCAAATACATCTAGATCTCCCGCGTTACGCATCGCAACACAGTGCGCTTTTAAAAGAAATTTTTTTCGTGGGGCCGTGCGAATTTGTGCTACCACAGAGGAACCGCCGCCTGACGGGCTCATTCAAAGATGGAAGGGAAAGGACGGTTTAACTTATGTAATGACATGCATTTATTAGAGCGTTGAAATCAGCGGGATTCGTGACCGCAAACACTATTTTCAGCAACGGCCCTTCAGCCGGGTTTTTTTTTTTTCTTGCGCCCGTCAACTAGTAGGTTTGAACACGTTTGCAGGTTCCCGTGGAAGCTGAACGGGTAATCGCAGGCGGTGAAACTGCACCGAAAGAGTACAGCACACCACAGTAAAGCCCTCGACCCAGCGTGGAGACATAAAAGAAGAAATTTCCTCTAATAGTGGAACTGATGCGAACCAAAGCAGGCGTTGTAACGGGCAACTGACGCCAGTGTGGCAAGCGAATTTTTAAGTGAAAGCATGAAGTCGACGGGGAGCAAAGGGAAATTGAACAACAGAAAATCACTGAGGGGGGGAAGGAAAAGGCACATGCCGACTATTACTGACCACATTATAGGCGGCTGAACTTGCTGCTGATAATCATCAGTTAGGCCGAATGGAAAAAAACCCGCTGAGTGCTCCACAAAGTAAAGGCCTTTCTAGTACCTGGAGAGACACCCCCACCAGGCTACATGCCAAGATGATCGGACACGATGTTTTGGCGCCAGACGCCACTCATGTAACTCAGAGACAAAAGCGAATGAAATTCAAAGCGACGAATGTTGTCCTTGTCGAATGTACACTGTGGTTGTACGCGCGACGGTTACATCGCCAGGAAAATGTTCGGACTGCCAAGAGTAATAACTCCCATCCTTCTGCATTATTTGAGCGCCACCTAGTCCCCAACGAGGTTGCACAGGAGAATGCGTTTAGCAGACTAAAACGTGGGCAATGACAATCTTTTTGGGTGTTTCACCATCCGGTTTCGTTTCAATTTTGCTAATCTGACCAATTGAATATTTTTCTCAGGCCCCGCAGCCTGCATGGAAGTACAATTCCGCACACGCACACTGCATCATCCACTCGATCATGCCGCGCCGATGCTCCTACGATAGCACACTCTGACTGGCCTCCGAAATTTGAAAGAAGGTGAACTGCACTCGAAATGGGAAATACAGAGGTGCGGTATGTTTGTCCCGCGCTCACCCCGCTCTACGGACAAAAAATGCGTTTTGTCTTGTCTTTTTGGACAATGCAATACCACCGGCTAAGGGAAACCCAGCTAGCCAGCGACCGAGGTGGTACGTTGCCATGGCAAAAAACACGCTCGCCTCGAAGCGCGGTCCCCCTGCCCCTATGGCACCCGTGGAAACTCTGCTGTAGAACACATTGAGTATGGTGTATACGTGTCTACGCGGTCTTTCTCAGGTAGATGGATACTACTGTGTGGTGCATACGTATACGTGTGTGTGTAAACAAGAAATACTCACCGACGAGCACTAGGAGAAAAAGCAGAGTGGAACCTGCTCGCGAAATACAAACGCGCGCCTCAGCGTGTGTGTGACCCTCCTGTGTATACTTATACGTATAGCTATGTACGCACAGAGGCTTAGAAACTGCGAGAACACACTGACGTGGAAAGTGCGCAGCTTTGGTGCAGGGTGCGTTATGGAAGCGGAAAAAGTGAAATCTAATGGCCTTCACACCGAATATCGTCACCACCAACAAACTAGCTTTGCCCAGCCGCAGCCCGACTCAGCAGACGGGATGCTGAAACTTGGCATCACATACACTTGTGAGGCAAGCATTGCCCCTTGTCCGCTAGCCTCTTCGACATTATGTATGCAATTGTCTTGGAGTGGAAAACACTAGCGGGGTTGTGTGCGAACTGTAAACTCCAATGAAACAGGGTGTGCACCGCAGAACAGCTACAAGCTCTGCGCCTTGGAACAGCGTAAGGTAGAGCCTGGAAACGCGCATACGCTATACACCCGGCAGAGTCAGCGGGAGAAGCTGTGTGATTTATGGCTCTCAGCGTCGCCAAATAAAGTTTCATTTACACATTTTAGATGCACGCATCTACACATGATACATTTGTGTGTGTCCCGGCTCATTCCCCGACACGCCTGAGAGGCATGTGTGCAGACGTCGCTGCCCTTTGTCCCCAGCCGGTGGCAAAAGGCAAGCTTCATTGCTGAACGAGTTACTTTCCAGCATCAGTGAGACGTGGACCAGGATAAGGAGCAGATGTCCTCGGAACAGAAAGGACCGAAACACAGCACAGTTGTACGTAAAGTGGGTTGGGCAGTGAGACAACAAGGCCAGTCACACAGGCATTAAACTAATCTGCAGAGTCACGGCGGAACACCTTGCACAGAAAACATATTGAGCTGATCGTAGATCACCTGCAAAATAGAGTGACATAAGGATAAAAGTGAATCAGTGGAGCCAGAACGATTGGTATTTTGTGTTTAGGAAGGAGACCACCTGGAGTCAGTCTCTGCAGATCATGTGCCGTTTCTACAGAGGACGCAAACGGACGCAGACGCTATCAGTTCCCTACTACGCTACTGAGGGCCTCCGTTTGTAACTGATGAGAGAGAGTGTCTAGCCGCTTACAGAACAAAAGAAGCAGTTTTGCAACAATTCCCCATATATGCTTATATATATATATATATATATACTGGAAATTCATGCATACGTGTATGTACATGCTGTTTTGTTGCAATACTATGAGGAGACCCATGTATGCATGTATGTGTATCCTATTTGTTGCGAAAGTGCCTGTCAGTACTCAACTAAGCGTATAAGATGTGTTTTGCAAGATGTGATGGGTGGGCTAGCAGTAGATAAATTATGCTATTTATTAAATCTAGGTGCAGGGTGCTGTAGTGCAGGCAGTTTCGCATGTACTGCACCCATGCACTTAGGCATGTGTAAATCGCAGCATTAACACCAACCGTGATTATAGACACACAGGTCTTTCTCTAGTTGACAGTGGCCGCATCTTTGGCCTTGACCGGTGAAGGGACGTTTGCGTGTTTTGGAAGGTTAGGCCGTACGGGCCACGCCGAACGACAGCTGCGGTACAGCTCCGTGGACGCATTTCTGTAGACATGTGCTTCTTTCTGCCTGTTTCCCTAGACAGATACATATGTACCCATATCATGTCGCGTATATTCATCCATATTGGGAAGCACTATTGGTAGAGAGGACTGAATGATTGCAAGTGTCGAGGTTTTTTCAGTGCCTCAGTACCCAATGCCCATGTGCCCAAGTACGTCTACAGGTGTGACATGCGTAGGGCGTTTTAGGTAGACGTCGTACAGAACTTTAAAATTTAGAATCTCGTCAGGACAAAGCGCACAATGTACAAAAAGGCACTGATACCCATTAAAAACGATCGTCAGATGCGTTTCTATCATGTTGCGAGTCTTTGGATGGACTGTGGAATACCTCTAGTTGTGGATGAAGAGTGGTGGGTATAGTGTGCCACTCGCAGGTAGACAGTAACATGCTGATAAGCGCAAATGCCGCTTGTGAAGCACAATGGTGTAGCGTACATCGACCAATGAAAATCCGTCGACCGATATATGTTTTTTTTGACGCGAGCAGCTAGGATTCCCATGAACATACGCACACCTGTAACAAACGTGGAAGGAGGCTAGCACACGCCATGCTTGCCGGTAGCAAGTCGGTAAGAGTTGATACGTCAATGATCGTCTATATTGTAGACAAGGAAATATCAGAAATCACCGCGCTGTTGGGTTCAGTAGAGCGGGATTAGCGTTTTTGTACTCACTTGTTCCGTATGTTTTTCTCCATTCCTAACACGGCTTTGCAGACAACCGCCGTAGGAAACTTAACTCTACCGCTCGAAAGGTCCGGGTCAATAGAAAAGACGTAGATTCAGCAGGTGCAGCGTGAAAGAGAGGCGCCTTTTTGGCACATTGTGGCTTGAAGGCAAAGGCGATGAGCAAATAACAAGTGCCTTTCATGTACTCTGTCGCAGCAGTGGTCAATTTCTGGAAGGGTCCGTTATCCATTGGACTGACACAGTTTGTGAAAGAGAAGTAACAGCTAATTGCCAGTGCTTTTGCTCTGTAGTGCGGTCTTCTGCGCGTGTGCCTTTCCGTTCGGGATCCCCTGGCCGACTGCATCCTGTAGACGCCAAAGTACGTAACTCTGCGTGTACGTATGTGTAGCATACGTAGACGGGGAGGGAACAGCTGGAGAGAGCTGAAGTGATGGTTCCTCTCTCTTTTACACAATATTTACACACGTCAAGCGTCGCTTTATCGCGGTTTCGGCAATCGCGGTTGTATGCAAGTGCATTTTGGTAATGAGAGCTCTTGTTAGCTTACTTTTTCTCGCATATCTTACAAGAAATTTAGTCTAGCGCCTGCATAATTACAGCAGAGAAGAGCCTCGTGTGTTCAAGAGTATTATTCATACATGACGTTTATATGGGTGGATCAAAGAGACAAGATGTATGTGATACAAATGTGCAGTGGAGAGGAGAGACGAGCAACAGGGAAAACGCTGGTAGACGCTGTTCGATCGACTTGACACGGTTCCGCGTTGTGGAACCCTCTGAAGTCACGCAGCGAATGGAGTGGAACGGAAGAGGGACGTCACCAACGTCTTTACAACTCGTTCTTCAGTATCTTCGCTGACCTGGCGGGCACAGCGTCGGAAAGAAATCGATTCTGTTGATTTAGCTAATCAGCACGTTTCAGCAGTCTACTTGATTTGCGAATGTAATACGGTGTTCCATTCACATACTCCTGCAGGAGTCAATCAACGCGGGAACACCTGATCAGAAATGCAGATTACACGTCATCGCTTAGGTACGTGTCGACCGTGTTCCAAACAGCTCGCTGGTGCGCACTTAAATCACGCCTTTTGGGACGGGCGTACAAGTACTGAACAAATACTTCTTACTCATACCTATATATGCGAATAATCTACCTTTTGTACTGGCTTTCCTCTTCCATGCTGACATGCCAGGGCCTACCCCGGAAGAAGATACTATCCACGTAGACATATAAACCCCCACCCTAATTGTTAACCTTCTCTGTTTCTTCTCTCTAGCAAGCGTCTGCTGCAGGATCCCGGTCAGACCGAATTAAAATCCCACTAGAATTGAATGTATATATATATATATATACATATACGACTCTGTTATGTGGCTATGACGTATCTCGACCCATCTGGTTGTGTCCATCGGCCCGGAAAGGGCATTGAGGTCACTGGTTGGTAATTTTTGCTCGGTATGTACGATTAGATGCAGGTGAACTTCACGCCGCTCGCCAGTGCGCAAAAATAGAGTTTCCCAGCAAGCAAAAATCTCATCAAAGAAACATCCAAAGCGCTGCCGGCTCAGAACATGAAAATCACCAACTCACCGGCCGATGATACCACTAGAACCGACACATGTTGCCACTTTGCCTCTGCTCTCTATCTTATGCTTCGTATCCGCGGCAACTCGGCCGCTTCAGAGAGTGCTCAGTCCTGCATTTTCAGAACTGCTCTCCCGACTCTGGATATTCACAGTTGCTAAGTGCTTTCAGCCTTTTAGCTGTAGAGTAAACGAGTAGAATCCGTCTCCTTTTTCTGTGCAGCTTCTGTCCCTCCCCTGGCCGGTAGGCCACCGTGTGTGGTCATCAGGTATGCTTTTCACACGGGCGAGGCATCCTGTATTTGTACAACTCTTCTTGCCCACCTTTCAAAGATTTTGATACTAACAGCTTCTATGCCACATGCAATATTCGCCTGCGATTGCTCTACGCTACCAGTATAACGACCTTTCAGCTACAAACGTGTGCAGTACCTCTCGGCGCCATAGTTCCCCGTTCGTACACCTACACATGACCTGTAGCCCCACAAGGCGTAACTTTCCTGAACCTGCAAATTGTCTGCAGGATCATACGTAAGTCTTGTTCACACGACTTGCCGCTGCTTTGTCGCTGTTTCGTGCGCAGCGACATCGATCAGTCAAATATGTGCCTTTCGCTCGCAAATCGCTGATTTTTCCGCGCCAGGCTCCAATGCGACAGATGCCATAGTCGCGGTCCCAGACACCGTCGTGCAATGGCAGCGGCGGCTATAGCATTCGCCGAACTACCAGCAAATCCACAACCCGCAGCAGCAATATACTGATGCGACGCCACTAGTATAATAGATATTGCAGAATAGCCGCTTGCCGTCCCGGAACAAATCTAATGACGGGAGCGAACGGCGCGGCTGCGGTGCGCAGTAGCAATACTTGGTCCACGTTGTGGCGAAGAAGTAATTTCAAGTGTAGCCAGTGTATCCAGTATGCAAGACGAGGCTGCGAGTGGTATGATTTGATTCGAAGCAGAGACACTGGGTGTGCATTAGAAAGTAGACGCGTCAGTGTGACCACAGCAGTTTCACCCACTGTACCAGTGGGAAGGAACGGCACAGCAGTGCTTCTCAACAAGATGATGTGATAGCGCTGTCGCGAGTATCGGCATCCGTGTTCTCCTTTTATATTTTCCGTTCGTTCGTGTACTCCGTAAGTATCGGTACACGTCCGTTGTTATAGGGATTCTGCCCATATTGTGCAAATGCAGCAGCACGGACTCGCATCTAGGGCCTGTCGGCAAGCATAAACACGCCTACAGTCTGAGTGTTTTGCCTGTACTTAAAGAATCTATCGCAAATCAGCATCGATCCCCAGTACTGGCGGCAGGGCTCTGGGTTGTACAACAGTACAGGTAACACGCATGGGTGATATGCTTCCTGCTGCTGAAGTAACAGGCGCGATGGTGACGAATCTGTTTGTGCCGTTGCTTTTTGTTCTTGCAAACAGCCACAAAGTTAGTTTTCCAGCTTCCTCTGGAATTCTTGAAGTCCACATATCCATCTTAACATTTTCACTCCTGCGGAGATATAAAAACAGACGCTGATGCGCAAAACGACGTCCGCGGAGCACCTCTGAACGCAAATACGCATGCACTCTTTTACCCTGAGATTTCTGCTCCGCCCCTATTGGATACGCTAATTCTGCTCCTTTTCCATCCCCTCCTGAAGTTACTGCAGCTGTCCATACTCCTTATTTGCTCCTGCGTAAAACTAGCAGGAGTTGCCGCCGCAATTATTGCCCTAAAAGTATTATCTTCCACTCTTGGATCTCTCATCTTGTAGTAGTCTCTACACCTTTGTCAGCTCTCGCCACCGGGCTCTGCGAATGATGTAGCTGCTCTGCTGGTGAGTCGCCTACAGCCCTACTACTGACGCCGCGAAGGCTTCTCCCCCGTGTTTCCTCTGCTGCAGCTTCAGGGAATTTTTTCAAATCTGCTGTCTTCGCTAGGGCTTATCTGCCCCCCCTCGTCCACTCGCGCTGGTGTTACTTGTTGTGGCATCCCACTGGGCATCCGACACAAATTCTGCTGTGATGGGTTTTCCTGCAAAGTAGCGACCGTGAAGAGCAGCAAAGGCAGCCCGCGCTTTATCTGCGTCGGAGAACTTCACCCAGACCTTTCCATCTACGTTTTTTTGGTCGATCCAGACACTCTGTACTTCACCAAACTTCTCGCATTCTTCTTTTACGTCCTCTCTTATATCCATAAAGAACTCGGGGTCGCGTTGCAAATCCACATCTGCCGGCTGAAACATATTACACAGCACCATATTGTTACTGTTGTTCCCTAGAAGCAACACCCCTGGGGTGCCATAGCTGCCTCCTCCTGCCAAAGCAGCGCTTCCATTACTGCTGCTGCTGCCCGTCGTCGTCCCCGCCTTATAAAAAGAGGTCTGCAATTGCAAGAAAAGACATTGAACAAAGGTCACGGTACAGTCAACGATATATGTAGAGACGACACCACCAGGCACAGAAAAGGGGAAAAGGATAGCAGCACGGCACAGAGAAAAGACAAATGTAGCCACATGGCCAATACAGAATATTATGCCACGCAGGAAAAATAAAAACATCACATACACAAACAGCGCGAAGCAGACGTCGGATAGGTCCACAAAAAATCGAACAAGGAATGCCACTTATAATATCAACGAGACCAACAACTCATAGGTAGCAAGTGAGGAGATAACAAGTACTTTATAATCTACAACAACTCTGCAACTCTGCACACTGGACCGTGAACTACCACGCAGAAGAACAAATATCAATCTCTTGCCAAATATATATATATATATAAAATATGTATATATATATATATATATATATATATATATATATATGTGGAAACTTCTTATCCTCTCGCCAGCGCACACACACTACACGATGGAAAATCATTCTCTCGCCGAAGATAAATATATATAGAGAAAGAGAGAGAGGAAACGTTTCATCTTCTTGGTAGCGCACAGACTACATGGTGGAAAGGTGTATAAAATACACAGACTTGTCTTTAAAAAAGCGACGTGAAGCTGAACAAATAAATGAAGTGACAAGTATCTCCTTTCTCTATTACGGCAGAACAGGCGGTCGACGTTGAATATGGATCTTTCGGTAATAGATTTGAAAGACATACTCTCTGGAAGACCCCTCGCTACAACAACCAGGAGATGTTCACAAAGCTAGTCACACGATCTGTAAACTTGGGCATAAGACACACACACAACTATGGATAAAAAGGAAAGAAGAACTACGTGCGCCTCTGAATCCCCCAGTGAAGACGATTTGTATACATGTACAATAACAATATGCAATCAGTAAGCGAGCTCCACCGGCCACCTGCGAGCACGTCGGTATACCTACACATTATTATACACCTTATATATATACATAAACATAGACTATCAACAGCACCACCTTTTATGTGGCCAGCAGCAGCGGCATGTATAGTGAAGGGACATTTGAATCGTGCTGCCAGGATCATTACTTCACCGGCACAGAGCATGGTCAGACTCACGCGCTGGGGAGCGCGGACGCCCACATATATACCAATATATATATATATATATATATTTATCTGTCTCTCTCTTTACATATATGTATCTTTATCTCTCTCTGTTGTTTCTTTCTGTGAATGACTACTCTTCCTTGTTTCAACTGCATATACAGGGCCATAGGTCTGTAAGCCGGTATAAAGAAACAGGTTCTCCAGCGGTGAAAATAGACCGCACGCTGGATATCGTACCGCATTAGTTAAACCGCAGATGTTGACGGGAGCGCAACCAGAAAAAGATATTCTCTCTTATTCCAGAATAAATACACATGCCCAGCATGACCCATATCATCGGCCTTGACAACTGTAAACAACAGACTGCTGCTAAGAATTGGAATCAACACGAGTAACACAAAAACGATTTCCTGCGGCAGTCAGAGATACCTCCTCAAAAAGAGCATGTCGTGTTGTTTTAAAGTCGCTCGAACTGTGCAGCAGACAGAACATCTATAGCAATTTCTACTATTTAGATTCAAAGATTTTCTCGTAGACGCCATAGGAGCATATGCGATGCGATAGTATCCCTTCTGTGCAACCACACGCACCCCTACGCGTGTGCTGCTTACATGTGGAGTTGTAGCTGCGTTGTTGTTGTTGCTGCTGTTTGCACTGACGGCGTCTCTGTTGAGCAACTTCTGCATGAGCGCCTGCTTGAGGTCTCTCCGTGGATGAGGCCTTTGTCTCCATCATCGTCGTCTACTCCGGCGTCTTCTTCTTCTTCTTCCTTTTCTTTGTCTTTTTCCATTCCGAGCTGCTGCTGTCCGGCCAGCACAGACGCCGAAGAGCCTGCTGCGCCCTGCTTGGCAGCAGCAGCCTGCGCAGCCAGCTGCTGCGCCCAGCACGGCTTCCTGCGAGATCTGTAGCGGCACCCGTCATCTGCTGCTGCTGCGTTTGCTGCTGCGTGGTGTGCTGCAGCACCGCGGCAGCAGCATGCTGTTGCTGCAGTGTGTGTTCGCACCCACTACGCCTCTCACGCCATCTGCAGCGTACCCCACACGCAACTTCGTCCCGAGCAACTCGAAGTTGTTCATGTGCTGCATGGCCTCATGGGCGTCTGCTGCAGACGCGAACAGCAGAAAGCATAGCCTCGGTTTGCCGCCTGTGTTTTCATCTGCAGGAATATCCACCTGCGTGATGCGTCCGAACGGAGAAAACAGCGCCTTCAGATCCTCTTCGCGAGTTTCGCCGCCTCTCCCACTAACCCCCCCACATACACTCTCATTGGAATATTCACAGCTGCAGCCTGGTCTGCGACTCCTCCGCCTGGCAGCTCCCTGCTGCTGCTGCTTCGCTGCTCGCGCTGCGCGGTTCTTCTCCGCCATCGACGCCTGGACCTCAAGGGCTGCCCTTTGAACGCTATGCCATTCAAGGCCATCGCCTTGATCACGCTTTCTTGGGTGTAGAATTCAACGTACGCCACGCTTTGCTCGTTCCCGACCGCTGGTCTCGTATCAATTGAATGTCTCTGATCTTCCCAGCGTTGGCCGAGAAGAACTCGTAGATGTGCCTCTCCTCCGCCTTCAAACACAGGTTCAGCACCAGCACAGTCAGGTCGTCTCGGCGTGCTTCCTCTACTTCACGCTTCTTCAGTTCATCCTCTTGCTGCTGTTTCTTCTGCTGCTCTTCCCTCTCTCGACGCTGCTGGCGCAGTGCATAGTCCTCGCTGCTTCCCTCACCGCTCCCTCCTCCTCCTCCTCCTCTGTAGCGTCTGCTACTGCTGCTGCTGCTGCCACTTTCTGGAATGCTGCGTCCCGCCCCTCTCCTCCACGACGCCCTCCGTACGAAGAATTATATCCAGAGGGAGGAACCATGGTAATAATAGCCTCCTCCAGGACTGCGAGAGCGACGGCCATAGTAACTTCCGCCTGTTCGGCTGCTGCTGCTGCTTCCTCCGCCCATGCGCCCACCAGACATACCAGGCATCTCTCGACTGCGGCTGCGCATGCGACGTCCGTGATGATAATAATACCCGCCCCCTCCTTTACCGCCCCCGCTTCCACAGGAGGATAGTAATGCAGGTTGCTGCTGTAGTCGTCACGTGCGCCTCGACTGCTGCTCCCTCCTCCTGCTGCTCCTGTGCTGCTACCTCCACCTACACGATGTCCTTCATCTCGGTGAGCACCGCCGTATATATCTCGCTCGCGTCCTGAGCGCGAGGGGGCCGCTGCGTCTCTCTCTTCTCCTCCCCCTCCTCCTCCCGACGATCTGTGCATGCCATAGCGAGAACCGAGCCATCTCCTCTTCCTCCTGCTGCTGTCGGTGTCCCTGCTGCTGCAGAACTTCCTCCTGCTGCTGCTCGCCGATCTCCTCCTCCTCCTCCTCCTCGAGAAGTGTGCCGCGGGCTGTCGTCCACGACACTGCTGCTGTTACTCGCGTCACCACCTGCTGCAGCTTCTCCGTGCTGCTTCTTCGAAGGGTAACGTGACGCACCTCTCTCTGTCCACAGCGCGCATGCCCCCTCTCTCTTCCCCTGGTGCTGCCGCCCCCTCGATTCCCTCTCGCTCTTCCTCGTCTCCTCTTATTGGAGAGACGTCATCAGGCGAACGAGGACGCCGAACGGGAGGACACGATTCCCCACACCTGCTGCTGTGCGACTGCTGCTGCGACCTCTTCCTCCTCCTCCTCCTCCTGATCGACTGCTCCCGCTCCTGCTGTGCGATCTCCGCGCCCTCTGCTGCTGTTGACCCTCCCCCAGCGTTGCTGCTGCCTCCTCCTACTCTGCCGCTGCTAGTTGTTGAAGCCATTCCTGCTGCTGCACCTGGCGCCACTCCACCCTCATCAAACGCTTCCCTTCCGTCTCCGCCTGCACTCCGAGAGCCTGGACCTCCGGCAGCTGAAGAAGCTTGTCTATATGTCACATTCGCTCCTCGCTGAGAGGACGACATGACAGTCCCTCCGCCACTATTACTACTTCCAGCAGACGTTCTATCCTGCTGTCCACTATTCGGGATATCGCTGCTGCTGACGGACTGTCCTCCGCACACCCCCCCGAAGAAAGAAGACCGCGACCTGTTACTGCTGTTACAGTTGTTGCTGTCTGCTGCTGCTGCTGCTGCGTGCGCTGCAGACACATTACCACTACCGTCTCTGCTGCTGCACTGCGTCCGCCGCGAAGCAACAGCCCTTTACTACTGCTGCTCCCAGCACCCGCTTCGCTGCTGCTGCTGCTGCTTCGTCTCGCACCAGTTTCACTATTATTCCCACCGGTCTGCTGCTGACCGGCCTCCACCACCTCCGCCCCCCCCTCGGCGGTCGTTCTCCATCCCTCGATCAACTGCGACCATGTCTCCTTCCCCCATGTGCTCATGCACGACGAAAACGACAGCGAGGAGACAGCAGCTGCATCACACACATGCAGCACTCTCTCTAAATGGCAGTACACCCTGAACACGAGCGGAAGACGCATATGCGAATATGTTTCTCTATCTTTTACTCTCTTCAGCCGGATGTCGAAGACTCCCCCCTATCAGCGAGAAGAAACACTTCTACGCAGAGAAAGACAACATTCATAGACACATACAGAGAAGGCCGCTGCTGAGATCTTCTACAGTGTACATACACACGAGTACGCCCGCGACGAGGTCTACGCTCGGCTGTGGCACGATGTGGAGGCAGTCTCAAGTTCTTACGTCTCGCTAAAGAAAAAAGTCCTATTTACTGCAAGTCCAGAGGATGTATGTGAAGCAGAAACACATTCGCACAACCGAGGAACTTTCCTCTCTTCAAGAGCCATATAAATGGGCTATAACATCGACTGCTGCAGCAGCAGAAAGAGAACCAAGAGGGAGGAGACAGGACGTGGCGCACAGAGCAGCAGCAGCAGCAACAGCAAGACATGCGGCGTCGAAGCGAAAGTGACAGGGCATGTGAAAGATGCAGCTCCACAGGTAACACCAGAGAGGCGAGAAGTGCAGATACACACATAGCAGCAAAAGCATTGAAGACGTTAAAAGGAATTCAGCAGTGGTATGGGTGAGAAAAACCGGAGAAGCACGAAGCAGGACGCTGACTCGCGAGGGAGCTCCTGCTGCAGCTGCTACACAGCACATTTAGATTTAAAAGATCCTGGGTAGCCACAAGCAGGCAACAGCAGAGAAGAGAGACGCAGTTTAGTCTATACCAGCAACGCCGACTCTGCACGGAAGAGGACGCGCGGGCCAAAGCATGCACTCGCGGTCCTTCCAGCGAGAGGAAGGACGTATATATATATATATATAAAGAAGGGAGCGATGAATAGATTCACAACAGATACATACTAGGCGTCTACAGGCGCATGCATACACACAAGTCACTTCCTCGCAACACGCACCTGAATCAGCTTTTCACAAGTATACCCGTAGGTAGTAAACGTAAGGGGCTCAAATTCACAGAACAAGTAGGAGACTCCAAAATAGAGGTGTCCAACGTCTACATACTGCAAGAACGCTAGTGCACTGTATTCTCCGTATATCCTTATCGAGCGTGGGGGTGATGCATGCACATACGTCTATGTTTGCGG
This sequence comes from Onychomys arenicola, assembly GCA_949786405.1. Lineage (NCBI taxonomy): Eukaryota > Metazoa > Chordata > Mammalia > Rodentia > Cricetidae > Onychomys > Onychomys arenicola. The sequence goes on from CATKUM010000329.1 coordinate 45,779, forward strand.
GGTGCAGCTGTTGCAGAGTTGAGAGACGCACCTGAGAGAAAATTCTCTACAGCGTGGTAGAGGTGTTGCTTGCGAAGAGGCAGCGCCAGCCCTCCTTCCTCCTGGCAGAGACGGGTGAAGTCGCATCTGCTGCTTCTGCGTGCACGCACGACGGCAGAGGAGTAGCTAATAACGCTAGGAAGCCAGCAGCCGGGCGATACAGGATGAGGGGGGGGGGGGGCTTCGACAAGAGAAAGAAGGAAAAAAGGAAAAAAAAAAAACTCTACGTGTCAGCGTCTTCACCACGTTGTCGGCAGGCTGCTGCCGCAAACGAATTCTGCGAAGAAGGTGGTTGACACGAAAAGGAAGAGTTTACATGAAGTGTTTCCCTGGTGCGACCCATGGACGTGGGGCGCGGTAGAGTCCTGCCAGAAACCCCTGGATGGAGAGAAATAGCAGAGGCGACAATAACAACAGCGAATGATTGCAGGAGTAGTCGTTGGGTGATTGCTGAGAACGACGCGTTATTGAGTGTTGAGAGTTGGAAAAGTGGTGGGTGGCCGGAGGGGGAGAATAACTAAAACGAACAATAAAAATATGCGACGAAAAGGTCGGCGGCAATGCTAAGATGGAGGGTATATGAGGGACACAGACGACCTGGTAGAGAAAGAGGAAGTGTGGAACGCGCGGTCACATGCATGTATACTATATATCCTGCGAAACTTTCAAAAGTCAGGAGGACTGGTGAACTGGATCGCCAACCGCGCCCTTGAGACAAGAAAAAAAAAAGTTAGGGGGTGAAGACAAAAAACCACAGCTATATATCAGCCGTGGATACGGAGGAGGGGAACTCCAGCGGGGAAAAGACGATAGAAGTTTTTTGTGGAATGAGTTGTCTGTAATGTTGACAGAGGGACATGAAAACGACAAAGGAGATGAAATTTTAGAACGAGCGATGAAACAGACGATCGAAATCACTTGGCAGTACGTTCACCCCAGTGGGCGCACTAGAGAAACACGGAGACTCCAGTACAGGGATTTTCATGATGTGGAGACAACGGCTTCAAAGCCTCTCTCAGAAGAGGAGGAAAATGAAGAACAGCTTCCAAAGAAGCAATGATTGAGGAAGAGAAGGAAATTTTCGCTCTTCGTTGCAAGGCTGCAGAACTGGCAACAACAATAGGAGCAATACACGACGCCGGCCTCCCCCCCCACCGCTGCAAACCTTGCGACAATACTGGAGAACTCTGGTGCGCCGCCGTTCGCACATTCGGAAAGGCTGCCTCGCTGCTGCAGCGCACGTTATATACAAGACAACCGTACGAAAAAAAGTAGAAGCACAGACTAGTAGTAGTAGTAGTGCGAAGAACAGCTGCGTATAGTACTGCGGAACACTTCCTGGCCGTGTTGAGCACACGCTACGACCCCGCTGGCACAAAATCACACAGTTGCCCCCCGAGGAGAGTCCTGGTGCTCCTGCTACTACATTGTGGCGCTTCTGCTACTACAGCGTTGCGCCTGCTGCTACGGGGAGTCTGCTGCTGCTTAGCCAGTTGCTATCAGCTCCACGATGCCTGACCCCACCCTGCTCATGGTTTTCTCAACGGAGATACTAGCTCTGTTCGTGCTCCTACTGTTTGCTGGGACGCTGTCGTTGTTGCTGGTCTGCAGCAGCTACTCCTTCTCCTTAGTACTGCTAGTTCTGTTTACTGCTGTTAGTACCACTACTGTTCCTACTACGGCTGCTCTGCGTGCTGCGTTTCCGCGACGGCTCTAGGTGCTGCGCACAGCACCACTAGAAATGCACAAGCAGCGGGAGGCGCCCCGGAACTCGGAACGTCCTGAGAGGCTACACGACTTTTATATTCTATCTGCTATCAGAACTGTTTCTTCTTCGTTCCTGCGCAACATGTTTATCATGATGCATACTGTTGCTCCTGCTGCTCCCATACTGTCGTCAGCGGCTGCTGACTTCCCGGTGTCCTGCGGCCCTTGGTCAGCATCTACTAGTGCTACACCTACCGACTACAACCACTTCCTTTTGTGTGTATTCCTCTGCATATTCAACAAGGCTGCACACAACGTCAATCCTCTACGGAAACCGGGCACTCAACAGTAGCCAAATGACAGCCTTCCGAAAAGCGTACTTCTCTGTGCCTCGCATTAGAAAGGTACATACCCTTCTAATAGCCCCAGCATTTATAGCAATATTGGAGACAAATGCTGAATTTACACGTCATGTACATAAACATATATATATATATATATATATAGGTATATTATATCATCAGTATTCCCGCAGCAAGCAGCAGGGCTAGGTACAACAAAAAAGAGTCTTCCACTACCGTGTACGCTTTAGGAATGGGTAGATTGCGGCCCTACTATAGACCGATGCAGAAGTCAAAGTAGACTTCATCCCCTTGGTGGCAGTCTGCGTCACAAAGGCGTATTTCCCTTGTACGCGCATGTCGTTATGGCCGTCTGTGTTTATATAATCAATTGAGAGAAAGGAATTGTGTTAGCCTTCCACATATATCTAGTACGTACTGTCGAAGCCTGTCTCACCAAGGACATCTCTCCTACAAATTCCCTACCGCCTGCGTGACTCTGCATTCTCTCTGCAGTAGCTAGCCTTCTTTCCATGTATCGAAGCCACTCTACTTCTTGAGTCTGTCGTTGAAGGTTGGTGTACGACCTATTTCTTTCCCCGTGCATTGCGGGATTCGCAACATGGTATTCTTTGACATTACTGAAGGACTTAGACGAATGCACTACTTCTGCTCCGTACTGAAGTGCTCTTAGAGAGCTACTAGATGCAACGTGCAGGATAACACGTTGACTGCTTCTGCCCCATACAGAAGTGCTCTAGAAGCAACATGCTGGAGCTGCCGGCTCACTCAGCTGTTGAGAACAGACGTCTGTACAGACGCATCTTCGTGCGGCCACGAAGTGTTTGAGTGCGACCACCAAGCATATGGTGCACGGGCATGCATATCCGTATACGCATTTGTAATTACATCCTTGTCTTCACACTTATGGGGACGTATGTGCCTCAGTACATACACCCAGACCTGCTGGGGAAGACATGACCGCAAACACGACCTTATATTTATACACGGATGGGCGCGTCCCACCTCTCTTTGAAATCTGATGTCCCAGTATGTACGCAGTGACGACGCTTTATATCGTTGCGGATTCTTAGCATCTTCTGTCTAAGTATCGTAGTCTCCAAGGTGTTCACTGTACTGCAAATGCTTCTTCATATGTACGTGGACCTACTGTACAAAAGCATGCTGGTGCATAGACAGATGAAAATGATTACACTGTTTTTTCTCTGCACGGAACATTACATTCGTCCACCAGCACACAAATGCACACGTGTACGTGCAGCATAGACCGTGTGGACGTGGATTCCTGTGGAAATGCCAAAGAATGAGCCACGTACCGAGCCGCATATACATATATGCGAATCATTACAATAGTACGGGCGTTTGCAATAGTTTGTATACATACGTGTATGTGGATGCCTACAATCAAGAGGCCTCCCTGAGCTCGAGCTCAAACTGGAAGATCGACTACCCGTTTCACAGGCAGACTTTCTTTTGTATACATATTTACACATATATATATATATATATATACATACATACGTGCACACGCATACACACCTACTCGCATGCACAGTAAGACTCTGTGCGGGCTTACTGTGCATGGGGAGAAACTGGAAACGATCCGTTAGGCGGACACAAGGCCTGTCGCCTCTCCCTCAGTCTCCTTCAGATACACCCCATTTGCGTACATGTACAGATATGTAGGCATATGTGGACGCCGTTTCTCATGTAGATATAGCTGAACGCAGACTCTGTCTGGGTATATCCACGCAGCACTGCAGAACTACCTGTTTAAAATATGTATGCGAAAAGTGAAAGCGCCGCGAAGTGCAGGAACATCTGCATGTGCCTAGATAGAAGTAGAATAATACCAGTACAATCAAGTACGTACGATACGCGTAGAGTTCTGTCCTGTCCATAAGGCGGACAAACACAGGTCACTGTTTCTCTAATCCAAGGGGATGTGTCATCTATCTTACGTTTGCTTGATGAGATGGCAGCCCATCTCTCCATTGGGAAAACCAAAGAAAATGTACTAACTCAAAAAGTCCTGGTTACTCTGGAGAAAGCAGAGCGGGTGCAACCGTTTCCTATATCACTTTCCATTCTTCATTATAATATTTTCGCGTCTTCAACCGCTAGGGACTATTTCTAGTGTACTGTCTAAAAGGATTTGGAAGAAAAGGCAAGCTTCTGCTTGGTGTCTCCGTTCGGTTATGCAGTCTAAATGCGGCTGAAGCACTCCACGAAGAATGATTGCAACAAGAACAGTATCGTGTTGAGGAGAACGGTCATGAGTTCTCTCGTATATGTAACAACCATGTTTCTCTGCAGGCACGCTTGCGTGTACCGGCATATTTGCACGTATATATATATATATTGAGTATCTGCGTTGTACGGGAGACGTATCTGTAGGTATATACTTGAAAACATGGATGTATCTATGTACGTGTACATGTAAGGACAGGTCGATAAGGGAATGCGTGAAATGCGGAAATATACCTGGAACCTTTTTATCCAAAGAAGTAAGGCACCTGTCCGTTTGCGGATAATCATTGGAGTAGCCGTGGCCCCAAGCGGAGGAAAGGTGTTTTTGTACGCACAATGACATTGATACTAGGACGCGCTGTCAAAGTTCTAGGAAACTGCTCTTATAAAATACACCTTGAGGGAGTGATAGTAGACCTAGTAGAACTATAGATCAAAAAGACTGGTAGTAGTGCGGGGGCATCGCCAAGAGGATATTTTCAGCGATACGACTACTATGTGTCTTCACTAGAGTCAATACGTTGACAGCACTGGAAGCACGTGCAGTAGTAGAGTTCGAAGGGGTCATGCAAAGAGTGCTAGAAAGGT
>CATKUM010000330.1:0-50609 GCA_949786405.1 Onychomys arenicola
AATTATATGGTGTCGAGTGTGCACACTGAGTGTGCTCTTGCGTGACAGATGTGAATGCTGTGCTGTCACGCATAGGCGGGCCTTGGAGTAAGAACATGGTATATCGGGGTGTTTCACTGGAAACGTTGAGGAGGAGATGAAGAGCACTTGACATAGAGGAGATGCTGGATGGCCACCCTCCATCGAGGCGGGCACGGAGATAGTCGAGGATTGGTGACGCGTGGCTACTGCGCGCCATCCATATATAGGGACGTGTCTCTGGTGGCAGGGGGGATACGCCGGAGCCTTGCCGCCGGGAAGCGGGCGTTGAATGTGCGATGGCAGTGGCAGCGCAAAGCCGGGGGCCATGGTAAGCGGTGGAGGCGAGGAGAGACGTGGGGTGTAGGGTTTCGGGTTGGATTCGAGACCAGAGGGTTGGAGGATGATGTGTTGGGTTGTTGATGAGGAGAATGGTATTTGTGGAGGCGTAGATTTGGGTTGCACGTTGGCGTCGTAGGTGTACCGCACCGTTTGCGGACCTCTCTGCCGTGAGCTGTTGACTGGTCTGTGGGCGGTTTCACAGGATATTCCGTGTCGCTGGAAAGGAAGGATCTGATGAAGTCGACTGTAACATCCTCGAGATAGGTATGGTGGTTGGGTAGATGAGGACGTGGGAGGGGGAATGCGGAGGTGTTGTTGAGGCGGAGCTGAGTTGATGTATTTTTTGTGGTGCGTTGTTGCCTAGGCATGATGCAGGATCTACAAGAGGCAGCGCGAGGAATGGGTGAAGGATCCACCATCATGTCTAGCGAGATTTGATAATGTTAATGTTGACTCCGGATCGCTATGCTGTGTGCATTGCATTGGCTGATCTGTCCTTGCGACCTACACCGTGTACATCTCCAGAAGGAATTGGGAGCAGAGCGGAGATTGGTCGATTCCTAGCGATGTCTTTCATTGTGGATGGTGATGTTGCTGTTTTACGTGGTGTTGTTCCCTGCGCTGTTGTGGATGAGCTGGCGGAATACATCGGTAGAGACTCGTCACTCGTGGCGGCGTCTTGGGTCGAAGCAGGGGGCATCGGCGTCGAGATGGAAGGTGTGATCCGCAGTCCAAGACTTTTTATGAGCTGCGTCTAAGAGGGGTAGTGGTAGACGGAGGAGCTGGATGTGGCAGAATGGGGAAGGGCAGAATTGGTGTGGGACATCAACTGTGAAGTGGATAATGATATATTTCGACGTGTTTTCGAGGGGGCGTTTGAGAGTTAGGCTGGAATGAGCAGCTTTCGGCACAGAAAAGGTGATGATCTCGAATACATATGCGGTGGGTGGGTGTCGCAGCGGCACGCGACGACGTACAATGACATCGTAGATTCTTTGGAAAGGGCATTGTGTTCGAGACGCGTTCTGTCGGGAGATGTGCGGTGGGTATCCGTGGTTGTTCGAATGTTGTTTGATTGGATCAGGACGGAGACTCCGGAGAGGTACGACAGCATGGGAAGGGAATGCATTGGGAGAGTTTAATATTTTTGACCCGACTGGGGCGGTGTGAGTGATCGAGGCTGCCACTGAAGCAGCACGGCCGCCCCGTCTTGGGGGCGTGATTTGGTTGACGCGGATTTGAAGAGGTGGGTGTCGGCAGCGAGTTGGTTATACGCCCGGTAGGTGAGAAGTGTGTACGTGTAAGTATTGAAAGATTCATCTAGAGAAATTGGAATTGTGAACGCAGCTAGTAAGATGCGCTAGAGTGTGAATAATCTGTTGTTTTGACAAATGTAATCGGAGGCGCGAGGGGACTGGGATTGTGTTTGTTTGGTCGAGTGGCTGATAGTTTACTGAGTCGAGCGTGAAGGATAGAAGCTGTGGGCGCGTAGATGAAGGCTCGCAATGGTGGGTGATTAGGTCGAGCGAGCGCGTGAGGTGGTGAGCAGTTCATTACCGTGTCCTCTCGGGTGTCTGTTCCCGCAAGACATGTGGAATAGCCGGAGGATGAGGAATGATGACGCAGTGCGACTAGGGATCTGAAGAGGTTCGAAGAGAGCGGGACATGGGCTGGGCATGTGTGCGCGTCGTTTCGTTGTGGTTGAATCGTTGGTGTGTGGGAGCAGGATTGTTTTGAATAAGTGAGTGAAATGGAACGGATGCATTGTGGAGAGGGCAGCAGTGGTTTGCGTAGACATTGGGGGGTGATGGGCGGGGTTGAATCGATTTAAAGCTGTGCGCTGAGGTGTAGTGTGGGAGGGAGGAGATGGGGTCACACTGGTCTGGTGCAGCGTGGGAGCAGGTGGAAGGCCGGTTGAGGAATTGCGGCGTAGAGGGAGAAATCGGAGCGCAGAGGCGTTAGCTGTATAGATGTTGTTGTTGCAGGACACAGGACAGTGAGCCTGTGATGTGCATTCTCACTGACGGAGGCAGCGGAGGGAGGCCGGAGGCGCAATTAGCATTTGGCATAAGGATGTGTGTAGGACTGTTTTTCAAGAAGGGTTTGTTCGAGAGATCCTTCGTCGGAAGGGGGTTTTGTTGAAGGAAGGCAGATGAATTTGGAGCAGCGGTGCTAGATCATGTGCAGGCGGTGTGCGACTGCGTGACCTGTATGTGGGGCGGGAGGATGGGTTGTTGTTGTAGCGCCATTTGTTTGCGGCTGGGTGTGTCGTTGTTTGAATTGTGTTTGTTGTCAAAATGGGACGAAGTTTTTCTGTTAGTGTGGTGTGTCGCGGAGGGCACCTGATTGCAGCGAGTGGTCTGTGGGTTTTGCGGAAGGGCATATGTGTGTGTGGTTTGGTGCTCGATGGTGAGAGGTAACCGGAGGTGTGCGGTATGCTTAGTGCAGCAGGCCTTCGTGAGCCATGATGCCTGAAAGGAACTAGTGTCGAGATTAGGTATGCAGGGGGCGCCGTTTTGGAGAACTCATGAAAATTGCTGCTTAATGCAGGAGGAGGTGAGCTTGGGCTTTATTGTCTTCGAGGTGAGTGCTGGGGAGGCTGATATGCTGGACTGGACGCTTCGGGTGCTTGAAGGGTTTCACATTAACGGAGCGTAATTGGTTGAGGGTCGGCCTTGTAGAGGCGCGTATAGCGTCATTATGGACAACAATATGGCTAGACAGTGTGTACTGATAAAGGACGAAGGGAATGATAGTTATGGGGTCGGCTGGAAGCGCGAGTGGGATGTTCAACGTGAACGATTCTGGGAATTGCGATGATGTCGTGGCGGCAGAATACCCGAACACAGATTTGCGGGATGCTGTGGCGAGTGTGGTACAGAAATCTCTGCTGGACGCAGTTTGGCGGGACGCCAGGAGCACAGGGGCCCCGCGGACAGGAGGGCGTTTAGTTGCTGTGTGCTGGTGATGCATAGAACAGTGATTCACTTGGAACGCTTGCGTGTGTGTTTCCACGCCGAATGTGCGCTCATCAGCTAGACGTTTTATGGCGCCGGCGTTGTGGAGATGTCAAGGCATGTCGTGTATGAAGGTGAGGAGGATGGAGCTGAGCAGTACGGGCAGCACTTGAGGCGGCGCTAGGGGTTCTGAAATGACATGTGGATATGGGGTAGCGAGTGGAAGCTGTGTAGGTGTTGGGCATCGGGGAGGAGCTTGGGGAGTCGCTTGCAGTGGCAGAGTGGCTGAGCGAAACTGCACGTTTCCTTAGGGATTGTTCGATCGCGGAACTAATAGAGAGATTGTGTAGGTGGTGGGCATCGGGGAGGAGCTTGGGGAGTCGCTTGCATGGCAGAGTGGCTGAGCGAAACTGCACGTTTCCTTAGGGATTGTTCGATCGCGGAGCTAATAGAGAGATTGTGGAGTTCTAGGAGGTAATGGCAAAAGCGGTACATCTGGCGATTGCGACAAGAGCATTCAACGATCTTCATGTATTCTGTGCGGTATACGTGGGTTCGTAGATGCGTCGCAGAGCGTCAGCTCTGGGGGAGAGAAGTTGTCTAATACGCAGTTGAGGTGCTTGATGCTTCATGGCTGGGGAAAACTGACGGTACTGTGGGTTGAAGGGCATGCGTGGAAATGTTAGGACTGCGACCATTTTTATTCAATCGAGGCAGAGGTCTGCGGCGGCAACTGCCAGTTTGCCCACGCCCGTGCTCGTCGATGGTTGGAGCGAGCCGTTTGTTGGCCATTTTACCTGTGTGCTCGCTGTGGCGAGCAACGTTGTCAGCGGGGAATAATATCTGCAAATGTCGAATGTCGTAGATGCAGTGACATGGGGGGGAAGGGGGGCAGATAAAGCCGAGCTGGTGGAGAACCGATAATGGTGATGGTCGTGATGGTAGGTTTCATGCTGTTGGTGCAGTAGGAGGGGGGTGTGTGCGCTGAATGTATGTTTGTGGGGGAGATGTGGTGTAGGGAGGAGGCTGGGAGCAGATAAGTGAGAGTTTGTGGCAAGGTGCAGGCTAGCAGTATATGGGGTGAAGGAGGTATCGCGTTGTGAAGGGTGGTGTGAGGAGAGAGAGAGGAACGTATGGGTCAGGTGTCTTGATTCTCTCATGGATGCGCAGGCTGGTGACAGACAGACGGAGGAGGCGGATCGGCGATTCGCGCCGGTCATCAAATGAACGTCATTTGGGACGGGTGAACTGCTGAAATGGACCGTCATCTTCAGAGGAATTTGTTGTGTCGTCGTCCATTATTCGTCGCCTAGCGGCTGAACATGTGTGGGCTAAGGGGACACGTGTTAGGCTGTTGGGGTACGCATGATGTGGTGTGGAGTTCCAGGATTGCATGTTGGGGCGTGCACCCATGCTGCGACAGGAGGTTGCTGTGTGGCTGTGCTGAACGCCGGTACGCAGAAGGAGGTGAGGAGGACTAGGGCGGTCACAACGTGTCTCGCGTAGTAGTTGTTCTGAAGCATTCCGTGAGTGCACGTTTCTGTCGCCTTGCGCGGCGTGTGTAGATGTGTGGTCCTTGCTGTCCCGTCAACGGGCAGCGGCGGAGGACGGGGGGAGTAGAGGATGATGTTCTGGAGGCCGTGAGGTGTTCATTGGATACGGCTGTTTCCTATTTGTGGCCTGACGTGGGTGTTGGGTGGGACAGTGTGTCCTGAGGGGCACCTCAGGAGAGAGCGCGCACATCTGGAGGATCGGCGGTGGACATGAGGAAGGTGCATGTTTGATGTATGAATATTGGATGCTCTTGCAAATCTGGATGCTGCGTGGCTTGGAGAGTTTATGCTGTGCTGAGGTGTGCCTTTGCCTCTATCGAGCCATGCTCAGGGAGCGGAGTCGCGTCTATGGTTTTATGTAGGTGTCTGGCGTCGAGAAGGGCTGTGGAGAGGGTCCATAGGCACGCTGATAGAGAATGGGGTTCGATAAATTGTTGAGTCGGGGCTTGTGTGAGACAAGTGCGGGACGACGACGTTAGGTGGGTTGTACGTGAGAAGGAGGAGTCTATTCGGAGGGGGGATCACTCGTTGGCGTGGGCGTCTGTTCAGCCGTAACGGCGCGTGTGAGAAATGGAGGGTTCACGTATCGAGGACCACACAATTGATGGTGATAGATGGGGGTGCAGTAGTGGAGAGTCGACTGGATTTGTGGAGATGGATGACGAATACGGGCGCTGCGGTGTGTAGGTCGTGTGCGCAGAGATGATCTGCGGCGATGCATTGAGAGATGTAGCATCGGTTTGGTGAAGAAGCCGTTGTGAGGGGCACGCAGCATTAGCTGATCTATGTCATATGCGATGATGGCATATGAGGATTTCGCGGAACGGGAACTCTACGGATGAGGTTTCAGGGGGTGTGGCCACACGAGAGTTAATGGTAAGGTTACGGGCGTCAGCAGTGCATACTGCTGGGAATCAACGACTGGTGGTAGGCGTGCACATGTATGTATACATACATTGAGGTGAGCATTTGTCTCTTGAACGCCATACGCGAGAATCAGTATGAGCTGAGACAGCGACGAGGCGGGAGATAGAGGGGCTCGTGTGGGATGAGTAAATAAATGTACCATGAGAACTATGCACAGTGGGTGTGCTCTTGCTTGACAGATGTGAAGGCTGTGCTGCCACGCATAGGCGGATCTCAGCGTACGAGACCTGGTATATCGGGGTGTCTAAAAAAACGTTGAGAAGGAGATGAAGACCACATGACATTGAGGAGTTGCTGGAAGGTCATCCTCCATCGAGGCGGGCATGGAGATAGTCGAGGATTGGTGACGGGTGGCGAATGCGCGGCTTTCATGTTGTAGGATGCGTCTACGGTGGCAAGTGGGATACGCCGGAGGTATTGTCACGGGGAAGCGGTCGTTCAATGTGCAATGGCAGTGGCAGCGCAAAGCTGGGGACCATGGGAAGCGGTGGAGGCGAGGAGAGACGTGGGGTGTAGGGTCTCGGGTTGGATTCGAGACCAGAGGTTGAGAGGATGATGAGTTGGGTTGTTGATGAGGAGAGTGGTATTTGTGGAGGCGTAGATTTGGGGTTGCATGTTGTTCTCGTAGGTGCATCGCACCGTTTGCGGACCTCTCTGCCGTGAGGTGTTGATTGGTCTGTGGGCGGTTTCACAGGATATTCCGTGTCGCTGGAAAGGAAGGATCTGATGAAGTCGACTGTAACATTCTCAAGATAGGTATGGTGGTTGGGTAGATGAGGACGTGGGAGGGGGAATGCGGAGGTGTTGTTGAGGTCGGAGCTGAGTTGATGTACGTTTTGTGGTGCAGTGTTGCCTCGGCATGATGCAGGATCTACAGGAGGCAGTGCGAGGAGTGGGTGAAGGATCCACCATCATGTCTAGCGAGATTTGAAAATGTTGGTGTTGGTTCCAGGCCGCTATGCTGCGTGCTCTTCTTAGGCTGGTCTGTCTTTGCGACTTACACCGTGTACGTCTCCAGAGGGAACTTGGAGCAGAGCGGGTCGTCGTAAAGGGCAGTGCACTCGAGACGCCTGCTGTCTGGAGATGTGAGGTGGGTAATAGTGGTTGTTCGAGTGTTGTTTGATAGGAGCAACGCGTAGACTCTGGGGTGGTGGGATGGTGTGGGGAGGGCATGCATTGGGAGAGTGTGACATTGTTGACCGGATTGGGGCGGGGTCATTGATTGACGCTGCCGCCGAAGCAGCGCCGCCGTCCCGTCCTGGGGGTGTGATTTGGTTGACGAGGATTTGAAGAGGTGGGCATCGGCAGCGAGCTGTATGTGCCCGGTATGAGAGGCGAGTGTATCTGTAGGAATTGAAGGGTTTTTTTCATGGGGAAGAGTTGGTCGCTATGCTGTGTGCACTGCATTGGCTGATCTGTCCTTGCGACCTACACCGTGTACATCTCTAGAAGGAATTGGGAGCAGAGCGGAGATTGGTCGAATGCTAGCGATGTCTTTTACTGTGCATGGTGGTGTTGCTGTTTTACGTGGTGTTGTGGCCTGCGCTGTTGTGGATGAGCTAGCGGAATACATCGATAAAGACTCGTCACTCGTGGCGGCGTCTTGGATTGAAGCAGGGGGCGTCGGCGTCGAGATGGAAGGTGTGATCCGCAGTCCAAGACTTTTTATGAGCTGCGTCTAAGAGGGGTAGTGGTAGACGGAGGAGCTGGATGTGGCAGAATGGGGAAGGGCAAATTTGGTGTGGGACATCAACTGTGCAGTGGATAATGATATATTTCGACGCGTTTTCGAGGGGGCGTTTGAGAGTTAGGCTGAAATGAGCAGCTCTCGGCACAGAGAAGGTGATGACCTCGAATACATATGCGGTGGGTGGGTGTCGCAGCGGCACGCGACGACGTACAATGACATCGTAGCTTCTTTGGAAAGGGCATTGTGTTCGAGACGCGTTCTGTCGGGAGATGTGCGGTGGGTAACCGTGGTTGTTCGAATGTTGTTTGATTGGATCAGGACGGAGACTCCGGAGAGGTACGACAGCATGGGAAGGGAATGCATTGGGAGAGTTTAATATTTTTGACCCGACTGGGGCGGTGTGAGTGATCGAGGCTGCCACTGAAGCAGCACGGCCGCCCCGTCTTGGGGGCGTGATTTGGTTGACGCGGATTTGAAGAGGTGGGTGTCGGCAGCGAGTTGGTTATACGCCCGGTAGGTGAGAAGTGTGTACGTGTAAGTATTGAAAGATTCATCTAGAGAAATTGGAATTGTGAACGCAGCTAGTAAGATGCGCTAGAGTGTGAATAATCTGTTGTTTTGACAAATGTAATCGGAGGCGCGAGGGGACTGGGATTGTGTTTGTTTGGTCGAGTGGCTGATAGTTTACTGAGTCGAGCGTGAAGGATAGAAGCTGTGGGCGCGTAGATGAAGGCTCGCAATGGTGGGTGATTAGGTCGAGCGAGCGCGTGAGGTGGTGAGCAGTTCATTACCGTGTCCTCTCGGGTGTCTGTTCCCGCAAGACATGTGGAATAGCCGGAGGATGAGGAATGATGACGCAGTGCGACTAGGGATCTGAAGAGGTTCGAAGAGAGCGGGACATGGGCTGGGCATGTGTGCGCGTCGTTTCGTTGTGGTTGAATCGTTGGTGTGTGGGAGCAGGATTCTTTGAATAAGTGAGTGAAATGGAACGGATGCATTGTGGAGAGGGCAGCAGTGGTTTGCGTAGACATTGGGGGGTGATGGGCGGGGTTGAATCGATTTAAAGCTGTGCGCTGAGGTGTAGTGTGGGAGGGAGGAGATGGGGTCACACTGGTCTGGTGCAGCGTGGGAGCAGGTGGAAGGCCGGTTGAGGAATTGCGGCGTAGAGGGAGAAATCGGAGCGCAGAGGAGTTCGCTGTATAGATGTTGTTGTTGCAGGACACAGGACAGCGAGCCTGTGATGTGCATTCTCACTGACAGAGGCGGCGGAGGGAGGCCGCGAGGCGCAGTTAGCAGCATTTGGCATATGGATGTGTGTAGGTCTGTTTTTCAGGAAGGGTTTGTTCGAGAGATCCGTCGTCGGAAGGGGGTTTTGTTGAAGGAAGGCAGATGAATTTGGAGCAGCGGTGCTAGATCATGTGCAGGCGGTGTGCGACTGCGTGACCTGTATGTGGGGCGGGAGGATGGGTTGTTGTTGTAGCGCCATTTGTTTGCGGCTGGGTGTGTCTTGTTTGAATTGTGTCCGTTGTCAAAATGGGACGAAGTTTTTCTGTTAGTGTGGTGTGTCGCGGAGGGCACCTGATTGCAGCGAGTAATCTGTGGGTTTTGCGAACGGCATATGTGTGTGTGGTCCGGTGCTCAAAGGTGTGAGGTAACGGAGGTGTGCGGTATGCTTATTGTAGCAGGCCTTCTCGATCCTTGACGCCTGAGATGAACGTGTGTCCAACGAGGGAACGCATAGGGCGCCTTGTTCGATAACACACATAAATTATGTGCGTGACGAAGATGGTGAGTTTTGCATTGTTCTCCTCGAGGTGGATTGTGGTGTGGGCTGTTTCGGGGGGTGGCGCTAGAGCGGTTCCACATTCACTCCATGTACGGTGTTGGTTGGAGACTTGGAGAGAACCCGTACCAGGTTTTAAACAGGAATTCGATCGCAGAGCATGTACTGCTGAAGGGCTAACCGAGGAGGTGAGGTCGGTTGGGAGTGCGAATGTGACGTTAAACGTGATCGATTCTGGTCATTACCATGACGATGTGGTGGCGGCAGAATGCGGGTGCACGAATATAGGATGCTATGGCGAGTGGATTATAAAATTGTCTGCTGGATGTAGTTTGGCGGGACGTCAGCAGCACAGGGGCCCCGAGGACAGGAGGGCGTTTAGTGGGTGTGCGGTGGTGATACATAGAACACTGACCCCCTTTGCACGCGTGCGCCTGGGTTGCGCGCGGAGTGTGCTCTCATCGCCGATTCGCTTCATGGCGCGGGCGTTACGGAGGAGATGTCAAAGCATGATGTGTACGAAGGTGAGGCGGATGGAGCTGAGCAGTACGGGCAGCACTGGAGGCGGCGTTAGGGGCTGTGATATGACATGTGGGTCTGGCTTAGCGAGTGGAAGCTCTGTAGGTGTTGGGCATCGGGGAGGAGCTTGGGGAGTCGCTTGCAGTGGCAGAGTGGGGTATGAAACTGCAAAGTTGCGTAGTATCTGTTCCATCGAAAAACGAAAACGGCGGTTGTGGTGTTCCAGAGTCTGATGGAGACGGCGGTATATCTGGCGATTGTGACACAGGCATTCAGCTATCTACGTGTATTCTGTGCGGTATATGTGGGTTCGTAGATGCCTCGCAGATCTTGTACTGTGGGGGAGACAAGTAGTTGTCTAATACGCAGTAGAGGCGCTTGGTGCTTCATGGTTGGGGGCAACTGACGGTATTGTGTGAGGAAGGGCATGCGTGGAAATGTTGGAACTCCGACAGTATCCCTTGAGATAAGGGAGAGGCGCGCGGCGGCAACTGCCCACGCCCTGGTCGTCAATCGTTGGAGCGAGGCGGTTGCTGGCCATTTTATCTGTGTGCTCGCTGAGGCGAGGAACGTATTCAGCTGGAATAATATCGGCAAATGTCGAATGCCCTAGATGGAGTGTCCTGAGGGGGAACGGGGGCAGATAAGGCCGGGATGGTGGGGAACCGATGGTAATGATGGTCGTGATGGTAGGTTTGATGCTGTTGGTCCAGTAGGAGGGGAGTGTGTGCGCTGGATGTATGTTTGTGTGGGAGATGTGGTGTAGGGAGGAGGCTGGGAGCAGATAGGTGAGAGGGTGTGTCAAGGTGCAGTATGGCAGTATATGTTGTCAAGGGGTATCGCGTTGTAAAGAGGGGTGTGAGGAGAGAGAAGGCGCGTATGTGTCTGAGTGGTGTCTTGACTCTCTCGTGGATGCTCACGGTTGTGACAGACGGACGGAGTGGGCGGATCTGGGATCTATGCACGTGGTTTGCGGCTTGTGCCACTTGGCGTCGTTCCTTTAAGCTGCGGGTCCCGCAAAAAATCCTGTGCACGACTGGGTGTTGGATCGTTTGGAGGACATTACAGTGTTCAGAGAAGGGTGTTTGGTGTAGAAGCAAATTGTCGACGGCATACGTCGGATGACAGTTTCTGAGTTTCAGTATCCCTCGGGAGGTGTTGGAGGTAAAATATAGAGGATCCACTGTGGAGGAGAAAGCGTGGGAACTTTGACGAGGACGCCTGGACATTGACATGTGGCGGGTGTGTTTGGTGGGCTGTGTAGGCGAGGCTGGAGGAGGCTGTAGTAGTGGGTGTGGAGAAGACGAATACGGAGGAGACAGGAATGGTCTGAGGTAGTTTGGGGGAGGGCGACTGGACAGGTGGAGCGGAGGGCGAGAAGGTATATGTCCGAAAATAGGTGAAAGTCATTGGTGACGGGTGGACTGCTGAAAAGGATCGACGTGTTGAGAAAAATCGGTTGTGTCATCGTCCACTATTCGTCGGCTAGCGGCTGAATATGTGTGGGCGAGGGGGATGCGTGCAAGGCTGTGGTGATACGCATGATGTGGTGTGGAGTTCCAGGTTTGCATGTTGTTGCATGCAGCCATGCTGCGAAACGAGACTGCTGTGTGGCTCTGCTGTACGCGGTACCCAGAAGGCGGTGAGGAGAACATGGGCGGTCACAGTGTGTCTCCCGTAGTAGATGATCTGCAGCGTTCCGTGAATGCACGTTTCTGTCGCGTTGCGGGTATGTGTAAAAGTGTGCTGCTTGCTGTCCCGTCAAGGGGCAGCGGCAGAGGACGGGGGGAGTAGAGGATGATGTTCTGGAGGCGGTGAGGTATTCGCTGGATACGGCTGTTTCCTATTTGTGGCTTGACGTGGTTGTTGGGTGGGACAGTGTGTCCTGAGGGGCACCTCAGGAGAGAGCGCGCACATCTGGAGGATCGGCGATGGACATGAGGAAGGTGCATGTTTGATGTATGAATATTGGATGCTCTTGCAAATCTGGATGCTGCGTGGCTTGGAGAGTTCATGCTGTGCTGAGGTGTGCCTTTGCCTCTATCGAGCCATGCTCAGGGAGCGGAGTCGCGTCTATGGTTTTATGTAGGTGTATGGCGTCGAGAAGGGCTGTGGAGAGGGTCCATAGGCACGCTGATAGAGAATGGGGTTCGATAAATTGTTGAGTCGGGGCTTGTGTGAGATAAGTACGGGACGACGATGTTAGGTGGGTTGTACTTGAGAAGGAGGAGTGTATTTGGAGGGGGGATCACTTGCTGGCGTGGGCGTCTGTTCAGCCGTAACGGCGCGTGTGAGAAATGGAGGGTTCACGTATCGAGGACCACACAATTGATGGTGATAGTTGGGGGTGCAGCAGTGGAGAGTCGACTGGATTTGTGGAGATGGATGACGAATACGGGCGCTGCGGTGTGTAGGTCGTGTGCGCAGAGATGATCTGCGGCGATGCATTGAGAGATGTAGCATCGGTTTGGTGAAGAAGCCGTTGTGAGGGGCACGCAGCATTAGCTGATCTATGTCATATGCGATGATGGCATATGAGGATTTCGCGGAACGGGAACTCTACGGATGAGGTTTCAGGGGGTGTGGCCACACGAGAGTTAATGGTAAGGTTACGGGCGTCAGCAGTGCATACTGCTGGGAATCAACGACTGGTGGTAGGCGTGCACATGTATGTATACATACATTGAGGTGAGCATTTGTCTCTTGAACGCCATACGCGAGAATCAGTATGAGCTGAGACAGCGACGAGGCGGGAGATAGAGGGGCTCGTGTGGGATGAGTAAATAAATGTACCATGAGAACTATGCACAGTGGGTGTGCTCTTGCTTGACAGATGTGAAGGCTGTGCTGCCACGCATAGGCGGATCTCAGCGTACGAGACCTGGTATATCGGGGTGTCTAAAAAAACGTTGAGAAGGAGATGAAGACCACATGACATTGAGGAGTTGCTGGAAGGTCATCCTCCATCGAGGCGGGCATGGAGATAGTCGAGGATTGGTGACGGGTGGCGAATGCGCGGCTTTCATGTTGTAGGATGCGTCTACGGTGGCAAGTGGGATACGCCGGAGGTATTGTCACGGGGAAGCGGTCGTTCAATGTGCAATGGCAGTGGCAGCGCAAAGCTGGGGACCATGGGAAGCGGTGGAGGCGAGGAGAGACGTGGGGTGTAGGGTCTCGGGTTGGATTCGAGACCAGAGGTTGAGAGGATGATGAGTTGGGTTGTTGATGAGGAGAGTGGTATTTGTGGAGGCGTAGATTTGGGGTTGCATGTTGTTCTCGTAGGTGCATCGCACCGTTTGCGGACCTCTCTGCCGTGAGGTGTTGATTGGTCTGTGGGCGGTTTCACAGGATATTCCGTGTCGCTGGAAAGGAAGGATCTGATGAAGTCGACTGTAACATTCTCAAGATAGGTATGGTGGTTGGGTAGATGAGGACGTGGGAGGGGGAATGCGGAGGTGTTGTTGAGGTCGGAGCTGAGTTGATGTACGTTTTGTGGTGCAGTGTTGCCTCGGCATGATGCAGGATCTACAGGAGGCAGTGCGAGGAGTGGGTGAAGGATCCACCATCATGTCTAGCGAGATTTGAAAATGTTGGTGTTGGTTCCAGGCCGCTATGCTGCGTGCTCTTCTTAGGCTGGTCTGTCTTCGCGACTTACACCGTGTACGTCTCCAGAGGGAACTTGGAGCAGAGCGGGTCGTCGTAAAGGGCAGTGCACTCGAGACGCCTGCTGTCTGGAGATGTGAGGTGGGTAATAGTGGTTGTTCGAGTGTTGTTTGATAGGAGCAACGCGTAGACTCTGGGGTGGTGGGATGGTGTGGGGAGGGCATGCATTGGGAGAGTGTGACATTGTTGACCGGATTGGGGCGGGGTCATTGATTGACGCTGCCGCCGAAGCAGCGCCGCCGTCCCGTCCTGGGGGTGTGATTTGGTTGACGAGGATTTGAAGAGGTGGGCATCGGCAGCGAGCTGTATGTGCCCGGTATGAGAGGCGAGTGTATCTGTAGGAATTGAAGGGTTTTTTTCATGGGAAAGAGTTGGCCGCTATGCTGTGTGCACTGCATTGGCTGATCTGTCCTTGCGACCTACACCGTGTACATCTCTAGAAGGAATTGGGAGCAGAGCGGAGATTGGTCGAATGCTAGCGATGTCTTTCATTGTGCATGGTGGTGTTGCTGTTTTACGTGGTGTTGTTCCCTGCGCTGTTGTGGATGAGCTGGCGGAATACATCGATAAAGACTCGTCACTCGTGGCGGCGTCTTGGATTGAAGCAGGGGGCGTCGGCGTCGAGATGGAAGGTGTGATCCGCAGTCCAAGACTTTTTATGAGCTGCGTCTAAGAGGGGTAGTGGTAGACGGAGGAGCTGGATGTGGCAGAATGGGGAAGGGCAGAATTGGTGTGGGACATCAACTGTGAAGTGGATAATGATATATTTCGACGTGTTTTCGAGGGGGCGTTTGAGAGTTAGGCTGAAATGAGCAGCTTTCGGCACAGAGAAGGTGATGACCTCGAATACATATGCGGTGGGTGGGTGTCGCAGCGGCACGCGACGACGTACAATGACATCGTAGCTTCTTTGGAAAGGGCATTGTGTTCGAGACGCGTTCTGTCGGGAGATGTGCGGTGGGTAACCGTGGTTGTTCGAATGTTGTTTGATTGGATCAGGACGGAGACTCCGGAGAGGTACGACAGCATGGGAAGGGAATGCATTGGGAGAGTTTAATATTTTTGACCCGGCTGGGGCGGTGTGAGTGATCGAGGCTGCCACTGAAGCAGCACGGCCGCCCCGTCTTGGGGGCGTGATTTGGTTGACGCGGATTTGAAGAGGTGGGTGTCGGCAGCGAGTTGGTTATACGCCCGGTAGGTGAGAAGTGTGTACGTGTAAGTATTGAAAGATTCATCTAGAGAAATTGGAATTGTGAACGCAGCTAGTAAGATGCGCTAGAGTGTGAATAATCTGTTGTTTTGACAAATGTAATCGGAGGCGCGAGGGGACTGGGATTGTGTTTGTTTGGTCGAGTGGCTGATAGTTTACTGAGTCGAGCGTGAAGGATAGAAGCTGTGGGCGCGTAGATGAAGGCTCGCAATGGTGGGTGATTAGGTCGAGCGAGCGCGTGAGGTGGTGAGCAGTTCATTACCGTGTCCTCTCGGGTGTCTGTTCCCGCAAGACATGTGGAATAGCCGGAGGATGAGGAATGATGACGCAGTGCGACTAGGGATCTGAAGAGGTTCGAAGAGAGCGGGACATGGGCTGGGCATGTGTGCGCGTCGTTTCGTTGTGGTTGAATCGTTGGTGTGTGGGAGCAGGATTGTTTTGAATAAGTGAGTGAAATGGAACGGATGCATTGTGGAGAGGGCAGCAGTGGTTTGCGTAGACATTGGGGGGTGATGGGCGGGGTTGAATCGATTTAAAGCTGTGCGCTGAGGTGTAGTGTGGGAGGGAGGAGATGGGGTCACACTGGTCTGGTGCAGCGTGGGAGCAGGTGGAAGGCCGGTTGAGGAATTGCGGCATAGAGGGAGAAATCGGAGCGCAGAGGCGTTCGCTGTATAGATGTTGTTGTTGCAGGACACAGGACAGTGAGCCTGTGATGTGCATTCTAACTGACGGAGGCAGCGGAGGGAGGCCGGAGGCGCAATTAGCATTTGGCATAAGGATGTGTGTAGGACTGTTTTTCAAGAAGGGTTTGTTCGAGAGATCCTTCGTCGGAAGGGGGTTTTGTTGAAGGAAGGCAGATGAATTTGGAGCAGCGGTGCTAGATCATGTGCAGGCGGTGTGCGACTGCGTGACCTGTATGTGGGGCGGGAGGATGGGTTGTTGTTGTAGCGCCATTTGTTTGCGGCTGGGTGTGTCGTTGTTTGAATTGTGTTTGTTGTCAAAATGGGACGAAGTTTTTCTGTTAGTGTGGTGTGTCGCGGAGGGCACCTGATTGCAGCGAGTGGTCTGTGGGTTGTGCGGAAGGGCATATGTGTGTGTGGTTTGGTGCTCGATGGTGTGAGGTAACCGGAGGTGTGCGGTATGCTTATTGTAGCAGGCCTTCTGGATCCTTGACGCCTGAGATGAACGTGTGTCCAACGAGGGAACGCATAGGGCGCCTTGTTCGATAACACACATAAATTATGTGCGTGACGAAGATGGTGAGTTTTGCATTGTTCTCCTCGAGGTGGATTGTGGTGTGGGCTGTTTCGGGGGGTGGCGCTAGAGCGGTTCCACATTCACTCCATGTACGGTGTTGGTTGGAGACTCGGGAGAGAACCCGTACCAGGTTTTAAACAGGAATTCGATCGCAGAGCATGTACCGCTGAAGGGCTAACCGAGGAGGTGAGGTCGGTTGGGAGTGCGAATGTGACGTTAAACGTGATCGATTCTGGTCATTACCATGACGATGTGGTGGCGGCAGAATGCGGGTGCACAAATATAGGATGCTATGGCGAGTGGGGTATAGAAGTGTCTGCTGGATGTAGTTTGGCGGGACGTCAGCAGCACAGGGGCCCCGAGGACAGGAGGGCGTTTAGTGGGTGTGCGGTGGTGATACATAGAACACTGACCCCCTTTGCACGCGTGCGCCTGGGTTGCGCGCGGAGTGTGCTCTCATCGCCGATTCTCTTCATGGCGCGGGCGTTGCGGCGGAGATGTCAAAGCATGATGTGTACGAAAGTGAGGCAAATGGAGCTGAGCGGTACGGGCAGCACTGGAGGCGGCGTTAGGGGCTGTGATATGACATGTGGGTCTGGCTTAGCGAGTGGAAGCTCTGTAGGTGTTGAGCATTGGGGAGGAGCTTGGGGAGTCGCTTGCAGCGGCAGAGTGGGGTATGAAACTGCAATGTTGCGTAGTATCTGTTCCATCGAAAAACGAAAACGGCGGTTGTGGTGTTCCAGAGTCTGATGGAGACGGCGGTATATCTGGCGATTGTGACACAGGCATTCAGCTATCTACGTGTATTCTGTGCGGTATATGTGGGTTCGTAGATGCCTCGCAGAGCGTCTGCTGTGGGGGAGACAAGTAGTTGTCTAATACGCAGTAGAGGCGCTTGGTGCTTCATGGTTGGGGGCAACTGACGGTATTGTGTGAGGAAGGGCATGCGTGGAAATGTTGGAACTCCGACAGTATCCCTTGAGATAAGGGAGAGGCGCGCGGCGGCAACTGCCCACGCCCTGGTCGTCAATCGTTGGAGCGAGGCGGTTGCTGGCCATTTTATCTGTGTGCTCGCTGAGGCGAGGACCGTTGTCAGCGAGAAGAATATCTGCAAATGTCGAATGTCCTAGATGCAGTGTCGTCGGGGGGAACGGGGGCAGATATGGCCGAGCTAGTGGAGAACCGCTGGTGATGATCGTCTTGATGCTGTTGGTTCTGCATGAGGGAGGTGTGTGCCCTGGATGTATGTTTGTGTGGGAGATGTGGTGTAGGACGGAGGCTGGGAGCAGATAGGAGAGAGAGTGTCCCAAAGTGCAGGCTGGCAGTATGTCGAGTGAAGGAGATAGAGCGTTGTGAAGAGGGGTGTGAGGAGAGAGAGAGGCACGTATGTGTTCCAGTGGTGTCTTGACTCTCTCAGGAATGCTCACGGTTGTGACAGACGGACGGAGTAGGCGGATTTGGGATATATGCCCGTGTTTTTCATCTTGTGCCACTCGGCGTCGTCCCTTGAGGCTGCGGGTCCCGCGACAAATCCTGTGCACGACTGGGTGTTGGATCGTTTGGAGGACATTAGAGTGTTGAGAGAAGGCTGCTTAGTCTAGAAGCACATTGTCGCCGGCGTACGTCGGATGACGGTTTCTGAGTTTGAATATCTCTCGAGAGGTGGTGCAGGTGTTGAGTATGGAGGATCCACTGTGAACGAGGACGCCTGCATACGTGGCGACTGTGCGCGGTCGCCTCTGTGGGCCAGGCTGGTGAAGTAGTGGGTGTGAGGAGACGAATACGAGAGTGGCCATTTGAGGCAATTTGGAGGATGACATGCGACAGGAACGGTGTGAGGGTTGAGATGGTGTGTGTGGGAAAACAGATAGAGTTGTCGTGAAAGTACGAACTGCTGGATAATACCCGAATTCTCAAGGGGTCCATGTCAACGCGGACTAATCGCCCCTCGGCGGTTGAGTATGTGTGGTGAGGGGGACACGTGCAAGTCTGTTAACGTACGGATGGCTTGGTGTCGATGTTCCAGGTTTACATATTGTGGCATGCAATCATGCTGCGGAAGGAGTTCTTAGTGTGACTGAGCTGTACGCCCGTCTGCAGCGGCTGGTGAGGAGGCGTCGTACCGTCGTAAAGTGTCCACCGTAGTAGTTGTATAGGTGCGGCTTTGTAGTGAGACCCAAATAGTGACTGTGGGTCCCACGCGCCCATCGTGAAGCGCTCCATCAATGCACGCTTCCATCGCTTGGCGTGGTATTTCTGAGAAGTGGCGGTCGCTGTCACATCGTGTGATCGGTGGTGAAGGAGGAGGGCTGTAAAAGAGGGACGTGGAGGCTATGTGTTGTGTGTTGGATACGGCTCATTCCGGTTCGCGGCGTGACTTGGGTGTTGGTTGGAACTGTGTACTTCGAAGGCTACCTCAGGAGAAAACGCGCACTTCTGGAGGAGCGGTGATGGACATGAGGAAGGTACATGTTTGCTGTATGAATACTCGGTGGTCCTGCAGATCTGGATGCTGGCTGGCTCGCAGAGTTCATTGTCTGCCCTCTGGATTTGCCTGTGTCAAGCCCTTGTTAGGGATGCGGAGTCGCGTTTATGGTTCTGTTTCGGTGTCCGCCCGCGAGAAGGCCTGGGGGGAAGGGTCCACAGGCACGCTGATAGAGGATGGGGTTCGATAGGCTGTTGTGTCGGGGCTTGTGTGAGACAAGTACGGGACAACGATGTTAGGTGGGTTGAACGTGAGAAGGAGGAGTGTATTTGGAGGGTGTATCACTTGTTAGCGTGGGCGTCTGTTCAGGCATAACGGGGCAAGTGAGACGTAGAGGACTCACGTGTCGAGGATTACATGATTGATGGTGTTGGACGGGCGAGCAGCAGCGGAGGATCGACTGGATTTGTCGAGATGGATGAGGAATAGTGGGGCTGCGGTGTGTTGGTGGTGTCCGCAGATTGAGCTGCTGCGATGCATTGAGAGATATAGCATCGGTTTGGTGGCGAAGGAGCTGTGAGGGGCACGCAGAATGAGCTTAAGTACTACATGTGAGTCTGATGGAATGCGAGATTATCGTGGAACGTAAGGGTGACTTGCAGCGGATGAGGTCGGGAAACATAGCCACATTGGAACTCATGGAAAGGTTATTGGCGTCAGCGGTGCACACTGTTGGGGAACAACGACTGGCTGTAGCCGTGCATTTGTATATATGCGTACATTGAGGGTGAGACTCTGGTGCGTGAGCATCATGGGCCTGAATCGAGAGGGGCTGCGACAGCGACGGGGAGGAGATAGAGGGGTCTTACGAAATGAGGGAATAATTATATGGTGTCGAGTGTGCACACTGAGTGTGCTCTTGCGTGACAGATGTGAATGCTGTGCTGTCACGCATAGGCGGGCCTTGGAGTAAGAACATGGTATATCGGGGTGTTTCACTGGAAACGTTGAGGAGGAGATGAAGAGCACTTGACATAGAGGAGATGCTGGATGGCCACCCTCCATCGAGGCGGGCACGGAGATAGTCGAGGATTGGTGACGCGTGGCTACTGCGCGCCATCCATATATAGGGACGTGTCTCTGGTGGCAGGGGGGATACGCCGGAGCCTTGCCGCCGGGAAGCGGGCGTTGAATGTGCGATGGCAGTGGCAGCGCAAAGCCGGGGGCCATGGTAAGCGGTGGAGGCGAGGAGAGACGTGCGCTATAGGGTTGTCGGGCGGATACGAGACAGAGGAATGAGAGAGTGATCTGTTGGGTTGTTGGTGAGGAGAATGGTGTTTGTGGAGGCGTAGATTTGGGTTGCACGTTGTCGTCGTGGGTGTACCGCACCCTTTGCGGACCTCTCTGCAGTGAGCTGTTGATAGGTCTGTGGGCGGTTCCACAGGATATTCGTGTCGCTGGAAAGGAAGGATCTGATGAAGTCGACTGTAACATCCTTAAGATAGGTGTGGTGGTTGGGTAGATGAGGACGTGTGAGAAGGAATGCGGAGGCGTTCCAGAGGCCGGAGTTGAGTTAGTGTAATTTTTGTGGTGCGTTGTTGCCTAGGCATGATGCAGGATCTACAAGAGGCAGCGCGAGGAATGGGTGAAGGATCCACCATCATGTCTAGCGAGATTTGATAATGTTAATGTTGACTCCGGATCGCTATGCTGTGTGCATTGCATTGGCTGATCTGTCCTTGCGACCTACACCGTGTACATCTCCAGAAGGAATTGGGAGCAGAGCGGAGATTGGTCGATTCCTAGCGATGTCTTTCATTGTGGATGGTGATGTTGCTGTTTTACGTGGTGTTGTTCCCTGCGCTGTTGTGGATGAGCTGGCGGAATACATCGGTAGAGACTCGTCACTCGTGGCGGCGTCTTGGGTCGAAGCAGGGGGCATCGGCGTCGAGAAGGAAGGTGTGATCCGCAGTCCAAGACTTTTTATGAGCTGCGTCTAAGAGGGGTAGTGGTAGACGGAGGAGCTGGATGTGGCAGAATGGGGAAGGGCAGAATTGGTGTGGGACATCAACTGTGAAGTGGATAATGATATATTTCGACGTGTTTTCGAGGGGGCGTTTGAGAGTTAGGCTGAAATGAGCAGCTTTCGGCACAGAAAAGGTGATGATCTCGAATACATATGCGGTGGGTGGGTGTCGCAGCGGCACGCGACGACGTACAATGACATCGTAGATTCTTTGGAAAGGGCATTGTGTTCGAGACGCGTTCTGTCGGGAGATGTGCGGTGGGTATCCGTGGTTGTTCGAATGTTGTTTGATTGGATCAGGACGGAGACTCCGGAGAGGTACGACAGCATGGGAAGGGAATGCATTGGGAGAGTTTAATATTTTTGACCCGACTGGGGCGGTGTGAGTGATCGAGGCTGCCACTGAAGCAGCACGGCCGCCCCGTCTTGGGGGCGTGATTTGGTTGACGCGGATTTGAAGAGGTGGGTGTCGGCAGCGAGTTGGTTATACGCCCGGTAGGTGAGAAGTGTGTACGTGTAAGTATTGAAAGATTCATCTAGAGAAATTGGAATTGTGAACGCAGCTAGTAAGATGCGCTAGAGTGTGAATAATCTGTTGTTTTGACAAATGTAATCGGAGGCGCGAGGGGACTGGGATTGTGTTTGTTTGGTCGAGTGGCTGATAGTTTACTGAGTTGAGCGTGAAGGATAGAAGCTGTGGGCGCGTAGATGAAGGCTCGCAATGGTGGGTGATTAGGTCGAGCGAGCGCGTGAGGTGGTGAGCAGTTCATTACCGTGTCCTCTCGGGTGTCTGTTCCCGCAAGACATGTGGAATAGCCGGAGGATGAGGAATGATGACGCAGTGCGACTAGGGATCTGAAGAGGTTCGAAGAGAGCGGGACATGGGCTGGGCATGTGTGCGCGTCGTTTCGTTGTGGTTGAATCGTTGGTGTGTGGGAGCAGGATTGTTTTGAATAAGTGAGTGAAATGGAACGGATGCATTGTGGAGAGGGCAGCAGTGGTTTGCGTAGACATTGGGGGGTGATGGGCGGGGTTGAATCGATTTAAAGCTGTGCGCTGAGGTGTAGTGTGGGAGGGAGGAGATGGGGTCACACTGGTCTGGTGCAGCGTGGGAGCAGGTGGAAGGCCGGTTGAGGAATTGCGGCGTAGAGGGAGAAATCGGAGCGCAGAGGCGTTCGCTGTATAGATGTTGTTGTTGCAGGACACAGGACAGTGAGCCTGTGATGTGCATTCTCACTGACGGAGGCAGCGGAGGGAGGCCGGAGGCGCAATTAGCATTTGGCATAAGGATGTGTGTAGGACTGTTTTTCAAGAAGGGTTTGTTCGAGAGATCCTTCGTCGGAAGGGGGTTGTGTTGAAGGAAGGCAGATGAATTTGGAGCAGCGGTGCTAGATCATGTGCAGGCGGTGTGCGACTGCGTGACCTGTATGTGGGGCGGGAGGATGGGTTGTTGCTGTAGCGCCATTTGTTTGTGGCTGGGTGTGTTTGAATTGTGTTTGTTGTCAAAATGGGACGAAATTTTTCGGTTAGTGTGGTGTGTCGCGGAGGGCACCTGATTGCAGCGAGTGGTCTGTGGGTTGTGCGGAAGGGCATATGTGTGTGTGGTTTGGTGCTCGATGGTGAGAGGTAACCGGAGGTGTGCGGTATGCTTAGTGCAGCAGGCCTTCGTGAGCCATGATGCCTGAAAGGAACTAGTGTCGAGATTAGGTATGCAGGGGGCGCCGTTTTGGAGAACTCATGAAAATTGCTGCTTAATGCAGGAGGAGGTGAGCTTGGGCTTTATTGTCTTCGAGGTGAGTGCTGGGGAGGCTGATATGCTGGACTGGACGCTTCGGGTGCTTGAAGGGTTTCACATTAACGGAGCGTAATTGGTTGAGGGTCGGCCTTGTAGAGGCGCGTATAGCGTCATTATGGACAACAATATGGCTAGACAGTGTGTACTGATAAAGGACGAAGGGAATGATAGTTATGGGGTCGGCTGGAAGCGCGAGTGGGATGTTCAACGTGAACGATTCTGGGAATTGCGATGATGTCGTGGCGGCAGAATACCCGAACACAGATTTGCTGGATGCTGTGGCGAGTGCGGTATAGAAATCTCTGCTGGACGCAGTTTGGCGGGACGCCAGGAGCACAGGGGCCCCGCGGACAGGAGGGCGTTTAGTTGCTGTGTGCTGGTGATGCATAGAACAGTGATTCACTTGGAACGCTTGCGTGTGTGTTTCCACGCCGAATGTGCGCTCATCAGCTAGACGTTTTTATGGCGCCGGCGTTGTGGAGATGTCAAGGCATGTCGTGTATGAAGGTGAGGAGGATGGAGCTGAGCAGTACGGGCAGCACTTGAGGCGGCGCTAGGGGTTCTGAAATGACATGTGGATATGGGGTAGCGAGTGGAAGCTGTGTAGGTGTTGGGCATCGGGGAGGAGCTTGGGGAGTCGCTTGCAGTGGCAGAGTGGCTGAGCGAAACTGCACGTTTCCTTAGGGATTGTTCGATCGCGGAACTAATAGAGAGATTGTGTAGGTGGTGGGCATCGGGGAGGAGCTTGGGGAGTCGCTTGCATGGCAGAGTGGCTGAGCGAAACTGCACGTTTCCTTAGGGATTGTTCGATCGCGGAGCTAATAGAGAGATTGTGGAGTTCTAGGAGGTAATGGCAAAAGCGGTACATCTGGCGATTGCGACAAGAGCATTCAACGATCTTCATGTATTCTGTGCGGTATACGTGGGTTCGTAGATGCGTCGCAGAGCGTCAGCTCTGGGGGAGAGAAGTTGTCTAATACGCAGTTGAGGTGCTTGATGCTTCATGGCTGGGGAAAACTGACGGTACTGTGGGTTGAAGGGCATGCGTGGAAATGTTAGGACTGCGACCATTTTTATTCAATCGAGGCAGAGGTCTGCGGCGGCAACTGCCAGTTTGCCCACGCCCGTGCTCGTCAATGGTTGGAGCGAGCCGTTTGTTGGCCATTTTACCTGTGTGCTCGCTGTGGCGAGCAACGTTGTCAGCGGGGAATAATATCTGCAAATGTCGAGTGTCGTAGATGCAGTGACATGGGGGGGAAGGGGGGCAGATAAAGCCGAGCTGGTGGAGAACCGATAATGGTGATGGTCGTGATGGTAGGTTTCATGCTGTTGGTGCAGTAGGAGGGGGGTGTGTGCGCTGGATGTGTGTTTGTGGGGGAGATGTGGTGTAGGGAGGAGGCTGGGAGCAGATAAGTGAGAGTTTGTGGCAAGGTGCAGGCTAGCAGTATATGGGTGAAGGAGATATCGCGTTGTGAAGGGTGGTGTGAGGAGAGAGAGAGGAACGTATGGGTCAGGTGTCTTGATTCTCTCATGGATGCGCAGGCTGGTGACAGACAGACGGAGGAGGCGGATCGGCGATTCGCGCCGGTCATCAAATGAACGTCATTTGGGACGGGTGAACTGCTGAAATGGACCGTCATCTTCAGAGGAATTTGTTGTGTCGTCGTCCATTATTCGTCGCCTAGCGGCTGAACATGTGTGGGCTAAGGGGACACGTGTTAGGCTGTTGGGGTACGCATGATGTGGTGTGGAGTTCCAGGATTGCATGTTGGGGCATGCACCCATGCTGCGACAGGAGGTTGCTGTGTGGCTGTGCTGAACGCCGGTACGCAGAAGGAGGTGAGGAGGACTAGGGCGGTCACAACGTGTCTCGCGTAGTAGTTGTTCTGAAGCATTCCGTGAGTGCACGTTTCTGTCGCCTTGCGCGGCGTGTGTAGATGTGTGTCTTGACGAGACAGCGGCGGCGGACGGGGGGAGTAGAGGATGATGTTCTGGAGGCCGTGAGGTGTTCATTGGATACGGCTGTTTCCTATTTGTGGCTTGACGTGGTTGTTGGGTGGGACAGTGTGTCCTGAGGGGCACCTCAGGAGAGAGCGCGCACATCTGGAGGATCGGCGATGGACATGAGGAAAATGCATGTTTGATGTATGAATATTGGATGCTCTTGCAAATCTGGATGCTGCGTGGCTTGGAGAGTTCATGCTGTGCTGAGGTGTGCCTTTGCCTCTATCGAGCCATGCTCAGGGAGCGGAGTCGCGTCTATGGTTTTATGTAGGTGTATGGCGTCGAGAAGGGCTGTGGAGAGGGTCCATAGGCACGCTGATAGAGAATGGGGTTCGATAAATTGTTGAGTCGGGGCTTGTGTGAGATAAGTACGGGACGACGATGTTAGGTGCATTGTACTTGAGAAGGAGGAGTGTGTTTGGAGGGGGGATCACTTGCTGGCGTGGGCGGCTGTTCAGCCATAACGGCGCGTGTGAGAAATGGAGGGTTCACGTATCGAGGACCACACAATTGATGGTGATAGTTGGGGGTGCAGTAGTGGAGAGTCGACTGGATTTGTGGAGATGGATGACGAATACGGGCGCTGCGGTGTGTAGGTCGTGTGCGCAGAGATGATCTGCGGCGATGCATTGAGAGATGTAGCATCGGTTTGGTGAAGAAGTCGTTGTGAGGGGCACGCAGCATTAGCTGATCTATGTCATATGCGATGATGGCATATGAGGATTTCGCGGAACGGGAACTCTACGGATGAGGTTTCAGGGGGTATGGCTACACGGGAGTTCATGGCAAGGCTTACGGGCGTCAGCGGTGCATACTGTTGGGGATCATCGACTGGGGGTGGGCGTGCATATGTATGTATACGTACGTTGAGATGAGAACCTTGTGCGTGAGCATCATGGGCTTGAATCGAGAGGGGCTGCGACGGCGACGGGGGGAAGATAGAGGGGTCTTGCGGGATGAGGGAATAAATGTATGGTGTCGAGTGTGCACACTGAGTGTGCGCTTGCGTGACAGATGTGAGTGCGGTGCCGTCCCGCATTGCCGAGTATTGGAGTAAGAACATGGTATATCGGGGTGTTTCTATGAAAAGGTTGAAGAGAAGATGAAGAGCACTTGACAAAGAGGAGATGCTGGATGGCCACCCTCCATCGAGGTGGGCACGGAGATAGTCGAGGATTGGTGACGGAGAGCTAATGCGGCTTCCATGTACTGGGACGTGTCTCTGGTGGCAGGTGGGATACGCCGGAGGTGTTGTCGCGGGGAAGCGGGCGTTGAATGTGCGATGGCACTGGCAGCGCAAAGGCAGGGGCCATGGTAAGCGGTGGGGGCGAGGAGAGACGTGGGGTGTAGGGTTTCGGGTTGGATTCGAGACCAGAGGGTTGGAGGATGATGTGTTGGGTTGTTGATGAGGAGAATGGTATTTGTGGAGGCGTAGATTTGGGTTGCACGTTGGCGTCGTAGGTGTACCGCACCGTTTGCGGACCTCTCTGCCGTGAGCTGTTGACTGGTCTGTGGGCGGTTTCACAGGATATTCCGTGTCGCTGGAAAGGAAGGATCTGATGAAGTCGACTGTAACATCCTCGAGATAGGTATGGTGGTTGGGTAGATGAGGACGTGGGAGGGGGAATGCGGAGGTGTTGTTGAGGCGGAGCTGAGTTGATGTATTTTTTGTGGTGCAGTGTTGCCTCGGCATGATGCAGGATCTACAGGAGGCAGTGCGAGGAATGGGTGAAGGATCCACCCTCATGTCTAGCGAGATCTGAAAATGTTGGTGTTGGTTCTAGGCCGCTATGCTGCGTGCTCTTCTTAGGCTGGTCTGTCTTTGCGACTTACACCGTGTACATCTGCAGAGGGAACTCGGAGCAGAGCGGGTCGTCGTAAAGGGCATTGCACTCGAGGCGCCTTCTGTCTGGAGATGTGAGGTGGGTAATAGTGGTTGTTCGAGTGTTGTTTGACTGGATCAACACGTAGACTCTGAGGAGGTACGATGGTGTGGGGAGGGCATGCTTTGCGAGAGGGTGACATTGTTGACCGGATTGGGGCGGTGTCATTGATTGACGCTTCCACTGAAGCAACACCGCCGTCCCGTCCTGGGGGTGTGATTTGGTTGACGCGGATTCGTAGAGGTGGGCATCGGCAGCGAGCTGTATGTGCTCGGTGTGTGAGGGGAGTGTATCTGTAGGAATTGAAGGATTCATGGAGAAGAGTTGGAGGTCCGAATGTAGGTGGTAAGATACGCTAGAGTGTGAATACTCTGTTGTTTTTACCAATGTGAGCGGAGGCGCGAGGGAACTGGAATTGTTTTTGTTTAGTGAAGTGAATGATAGTTTACTCAGTCACGCGCCAGGGACTGAAGCTGTGAGCGCTTCGGTGATGGGACGCAAATGGGCCTGTATAAGGCGGGCGAGCGCACGAGGTGGTGAGCAGGTCCTTAGCATATCTTCTCAGATGTGTGTTGCTGCTTACCAGCACATGGGGTAATAGGAGCGTGACGAATGGTGACGCGCTGGGGTCGGGGATCTGATGTGCGAAGACGGCGGGACACGGGCTGGGCATGTGTGCGCGTCTTTTCTTTGTGGTGGAAACGTTGGTGTATGGGAGCATGATTGTTTCGAATAAGTGCGTGAAGTGGACAGGACACATTGTGGAGAGGGCAGCATTGGTTTGCGGAGACATTGCGGCGTGAAGCGCTGGGGTAAAGCGATAGAGGTTGGCGTTGAGGTGTGGTGTACGAGGGAGGAGATGCGCTCACACTGCGGAGGAGGGCCGCGAGGCCCATTAAGCAATCTGCAAGAGGAGGTTTGTCAGTACGTTTGTCTTTGAAAAAGGATGTGCTCGAGAGACCCGTCATTGGAAGGGCGTTTTGCGAATGGAGGGTCGTGGAATTTGGTGCAGCAGTGCTAGACCTTCTGCAGGCGGTGTGTCCTTGCGCGACCTGGAGGTGGGGCGGGGGGATGTGTTGTTGTAATAGCGCCATTTGTGTGTGGCTGGGTGGGTCGTGGGTTGCATTGTTTTCGTCGTCGCAATGCTACTCGTGAGTGTATGGCCCAGCGGAGGGTCGCATAGATCGAGAAGTCAGTATCTGAGGATTATGTTTTGGCGTTGGATTCGGTATGCAGGGAGGTCAGTGCGGAAGCAGAGAGGAAGGTGAGGCGCCCGAGGGAGCGGAGCGAGCAAGGCGTCGTGATGGTGAGAGTTCAGGAGAGTGCCGCTGAGAGATTTGGAGTGTCGTCGAGTGTGCGAAGGAGCCAGCGCTTTTGGCAGATGTTTGGTCGTGACCGAAGTAGTGGGCTGTGGGGGAGTCCGAGAGAGAAAGCGGAGCCCGGGACAAAATTGAGGTGTGGTTGGCGTGCTGCAGAGGGCGTTTGATGGCAGAGAGCTGTGTGTCGGTTGTCGAGAAGGGCGTTTCTCTGTGTGGTCCGGTGGTCAAGGGTGTGGGCTAACCGGAGGCGTACGGTGTGCTTAATGCAATATGGCGTCTCGAGAGTTGGCGTCTGATGGGGCGCTGTCCTGGGCAACCCATATATATTGCTGCTCGATGCAGCTAAAGGTGAGCCTGGGCTTTATTGTTTCCGAGGTGAGTGGTGGGGAGACCGGTATGCTGGAAAGGACGCTTCGAGTGCAGGAAGGGTTCCACATTCATGGCGCGTAGTTGGTTGGGTGAGGGCCTTGGAGAGCCGCGTGTAACGTTGTGGACAGTAAAATGGCTAGAGAGTGTGTACTGATGAAGGGTGAAAAGACCGACAGTAATGAGGTGGGCTGGAAGCGCGAATGGGATGTTAAATGTGAACGATTCTGGGCACTGCGATGATGTCACGGCGGCAGAATACCGGTACACAGATGTGCTGGATGCCGTGGTGAGTGGAATACGATAATCTCTGCTGGACGTAGTTTGGCGGGACGTCAGCAGCACAGGGTCCCCGAGGACAGGAGGGCGTTCAGTGGGTGTGTGGTGGTGATACATAGAATACTGACCCCCTTTGCACGAGTGCGCCTGGGTTGCGCGCGGAATGTGCGCTCACTGGCTACACGTGTCATGGCGCGGGCGTTGCGGAGGAGATGTCAAAGCATGATGTGTACGAAGGTGAGGCGGATGGAGCTGAGCAGTACGGGCAGCACTGGAGGCGGCGTTAGGGGCTGTGATATGACATGTGGGTCTGGCTTAGCGAGTGGAAGCTCTGTAGGTGTTGGGCATCGGGGAGGAGCTTGGGGAGTCGCTTGCAGTGGCAGAGTGGGGTATGAAACTGCAAAGTTGCGTAGTATCTGTTCCATCGAAAAACGAAAACGGCGGTTGTGGTGTTCCAGGGTCTGATGGAGACGGCGGTATATCTGGCGATTGTGACACAGGCATTCAGCTATCTACATGTATTCTGTGCGGTATATGTGGGTTTGTAGATGCCTCGCAGAGCGTCAGCTCTGGGGGAGACAAATAGTTGTCTAATGCGCAGTGGAGGCGCTTGGTGCTTCATGGTTGGGGGCAACTGACGGTTTGGTGTGTTGAAGGGCATGCGTGGAAATGTTAGGTCTGCGACCATTTTTAGTCAATCAAGGCACAGGTGTGCGGCGGCAACTGCCAGTTTTTGCCCACGCCTGTGCTCGACGATCGTTGGAGCGAGGCCGTATTGGCCGTTTTATCTGTGGGCTCGCTGAGGCGAGGAACGTATTCAGCTGGAATAATATGGGCAAATGTCGAATGTCCTAGATGGAGTGTCCTGAGGGGGAACGGGGGCAGATAAGGCCGGGATGGTGGGGAGCCGATGGTAATGATGGTCGTGATGGTAGGTTTGATGCTGTTGGTCCAGTAGGAGGGGAGTGTGTGCGCTGGATGTATGTTTGTGTGGGAGATGTGGTGTAGGGAGGAGGCTAGGAGCAGGTAGGTGAGAGGTTGTGGCAAGGTGCAGGCTAGCAGTATTTGGAGTGAAGGAAGCATCGCGTTGTGAAGAGGGGTGTGAGGAGAGAGAGAGGCACGTATGTGTTCCAGTTGTGTCTTGACTCTCTCATGGATGCGCATCGTTGTGACAGACGGACGGAGTGGGCGGATCTGACATCGTTGCCCGTATTATTTATCTTGTGCCACTCGGCGTCGTTCCTTGAGGCTGCGGGTCCCGTGACGAATCCTGTGCACGACTGTGTGTTGGATCGCTTGGTGGACATTACAGTGTTGAGAGAAGGCTGTTTAGTCTAGAAGCAATATGTCGCCCGGCATACGTTAGATGACGGTTTCTGTTTTCGAATATCTCTCGAGAGGTGCTGCGGGTAATGTGTATGGAGGATGCACTGTGTACGAGGACGCCTGGGCATTGACTAGTGGCGAGTGTGTGTGGTGGGCTGTGTATGCGAGGCAGGAGAAGGCTGTAGTAGTGAGTATGAGGAAGACGAATACGGGAGAGGCGATTTGAGGTAATTTGGAGAATGAGATGCGACGGGGACGGCGTGTGGGTTGAGATGGTGTGTGCGGGAAAAGAGGTAGAGTTGTCGTGAAAGTACGGACTGTTGGATAATACCCGCATTCTCAAGGGACTGATGTCAAGGCACACTGATTGCCGGTAGGTTGTTGAGTATGTAAGGTGAAGGGGACACGTGCGTGTCTGTTGGCGTACGGGTGGCTTGGTGTCGATGTTCCAGGTTTACATATTGTGGCATGCATTCATCCTGCGGAAGGAGGTTTCTGACTGACTGTGCTACACGCCCGACTGCAGGGGCTGGTGAGGAGGCGTCGTACCGTCGTAAAGTGTCCACCTTAGTAATTGTATACGTGCGGCTCTGTAGCGAGACACAACTAGTGACTGTGGGTCCCACGCGCCCATCGTGAAGCGCTCCATCAATGCACGTTTCCATCGCTTGGCGTGGTATTTCTGAGAAGTGGCGGTCGCTGTCACATCGTGTGATCGGTGGTGAAGGAGGAGGGCCGTACAAAGACGTACGCAGAGGCTATGTGTCGTGTGTTGGATACGGCTCATTCCGGTTCGCGGCGTGACTTGGGTGTTGGTTGGAACTGTGTACTTCGAAGGCTACCTCAGGAGAAAACGCGCACTTCTGGAGGAGCGGTGATGGACATGAGGAAGGTACATGTTTGCTGTA
Source organism: Onychomys arenicola (assembly GCA_949786405.1). Taxonomy (NCBI): domain Eukaryota; kingdom Metazoa; phylum Chordata; class Mammalia; order Rodentia; family Cricetidae; genus Onychomys; species Onychomys arenicola. Next base: position 30,251 of record CATKUM010000330.1, read on the forward strand.
TGAAAACTCGATGGTCCTGCAGATCTGGATGCTGGCTGGCTCGCAGAGTTCATTGTCTGCCCTCTGGATTTGCCTGTGTCAAGCCCTTGTTAGGGATGCGGAGTCGCGTTTATGGTTCTGTTTCGGTGTCCGCCCGCGAGAAGGCCTGGGGGGAAGGGTCCACAGGCACGCTGATAGAGGATGGGGTTCGATAGGCTGTTGTGTCGGGGCTTGTGTGAGACAAGTACGGGACAACGATGTTAGGTGGGTTGAACGTGACAAGGAGTAGTGTATTTGGAGGGTGTATCACTTGTTAGCGTGGGCGTCTGTTCAGGCATAACGGGGCAAGTGAGACGTAGAGGACTCACGTGTCGAGGATTACATGATTGATGGTGTTGGACGGGCGAGCAGCAGCGGAGGATCGAATGAATTTGTCGAGATGGATGAGGAATAGTGGGGCTGCGGTGTGTAGGTGGTTTGCGCTGAGCTGGGCCGGTGCAATACTTGGAGAGATATAGCACCTGTTCGGTGGAGAAGGCGTTATGAGGGCCATGCAGCATTAGCTGAACAATATCATATACGACCGATGGCATATGAGGTTTTCGCGGAACGGGAACTCTACGGATGAAGTTTCGGGGGGTATGGCCACACGGGAAATCATGGCAGCCTTACGGGCGTCAGCGGTGCGTACTGTGGGGAAACAACGACTGGTGGTAGGCGTGCACATGCATGACTACGCACATTGAGGTAAGAATCTGGTGCTGGAGCATCATGGACGAGATGGAGATGGGCTGAGACAGCTGCGGGGAGAAGCTAGAGGGGCTCGCGTGGGATGAGGGAATAAATGTATGGTTTCCAGAGTGGACACTGAATGCGCATTGCGGTGACAGATGTGAATGATGTGCTGTCACGCATAGGCGGGTCTCAGAGTAAGAACATGGTATATTGGGATGTTTCAATTAAAAGGCTGAGGAGGAGATGAGGAGCACCAGTCATGGCGGAGGTGTTGGAAGGTCAGCCTCCACACGTGCGGGCACAGAGATAGTCGAAGATTGGTGACGGGTGGCTAAAGCGCCGCCTCCATGTATCGGGACGCTTGTCTGGGGGCGGGTGGGATACGCCGGAGGCGTTGTCGCGGGGAAGCGGGCGTTGAATGTGCGATGGCGGTGGCAGCGCAAAGGCAGGGGGCATGGTAAGCAGTGGACGCGAGGAGAGACTTGGGGTGTCGGGTTGTGGGGTGGATTCGAGACCAGAGGAATGAGAGGATGTTGTGTTGGGTTGTTGGTGAGGGGCGGTCTATTTGTGGAGGCGTAGATTTGGGTTGCACGTTGTCGTCGTAGGTGTAACGCACCGTTTGCGGACCTCTCTGCAGTGAGCTGTTGATTGGTCTGTGGGCGGTTACACAGGATGTTCCGTGTCGCTGGAAAGGAAGGATCTGATGAGGTCGACTGTAACATCCTCATGGTAGGTATCGTGGTTGGGTAGGTGAGGACGTCGGAGGGAGAATGCGGAGGTGTTGTTGAGGCCGGAGCTGAGTTGATGTAGTTCTTGTGGTGCGTTGGTGCCTAGGGAGGATGCAGGATATACATGAGGCAGTGCGAGGAATGGGTGAAGGATCCATCATCATGTCCAGCAAGATTTGACAATGTTGATGTTGGCTCCGGGCCGCTATGCTGCGCGCACCTCACAGGCTGGTCTGTCTTTGGGACCTACACCGTGTAAGTCTCCAGAGGGAATCGGGAGCAGAGCGGAGATTGGGTCGATTGCTAGCGATGTCTCTCATTGTGCATGGTGGTGTTGCTGTTTTACGTGGTGTTGTTCCCTGCGCTGTTGTGGATGAGCTGGCGGAATACATTGGTAGAGACTCGTCACTCGTGGCGGCGTCTTGGGTTGAAGCAGCGGGCATCGGCGTCGAGATGGAAGGTGTGATCCGCAGTCCAAGACTTTTTATGAGCTGCGTCTAAGAGGGGTAGTGGTAGACGGAGTAGCTGGATGTGGCAGAATGGGGAAGGGCAAATTTGGTGTGGGACATCAACTGTGCAGTCGATAATGATATATTTCGACGTGTTTTCGAGGGGGCGTTTGAGAGGGAGGCTGAAATGAGCAGCACTCTGCACAGAGAAAGTGATGATGACGGATACATATGCGGTGGGTGGGTGTCGCAGCAGCACGCGATGACGTACAATGGTATCGTAGTTCTTCCGAAAGGGCATTGTATTCGAGACGCGTGCTGTCTGGAGATGTACGGTGGTCATTTGTGGTTGTTCGAGTGTTGTTAGATTGGATCGGGTCGGAGACTCCGGAAAGCTACGACGGCGTAGGGAGGGCATGTGTTGAGAGAGTTTGATATTTTAGACCCGACTGGGGCGGGGTCAGTGATCGGCGCTGTCGCCGAAGCGGCACGGCCGCCCCGTCTTGGGGGCATGATTGAATTGACGCGGATTTGAAGAGGTGGGTGTCGGCAGCGAGTTGGTTATACGCCCGGTAGGTGAGGAGTGTGTATCTGGTGGTATTCAACATTTCATGAATATACGTCGGAGCTCTGAATGTGGGTGGAAAGATACTGTAGAGTGTGAAGAATCTGTTGTTTTGACCAATGTGATCGGAGGCGCTAGGGAACTGGAGTTGCTTTTGTTTGGTGGAGTGGGAGATAGTTTACTGAGTCGCGCATGAGGGATAGAAGCTGTGGGCGCGTACAGAAAGGCTCGCAAAGGTGGATGTTCAGGTTGAGCGAGCGCGTGAGGTGGTGAGCTGCTCATTACCGTGTTCTCTCGGGTGACTGTTCCCGCTTACCAGTACATGTGGAATAGCCGGAGGATGAGAATGGGTGACGCAATGCGACTACGGATCTGAAGAGGTTCGAAGAGAGCGGGACATGGGCTGGGCATGTGTGCGCGTCGTTTCGTTGTGGTTGAATCATTGGTGTGTGGAGCATGATTGTTTTGAATATGTGAGTGATATGGAACTGATGCATCGTAAGGAGGGCAGCAGTGGTTTGCGGAGGTATTGCTGGCTGAAGGGCTGGGCTGATTCGATTTAGAGGTTTGCGCTGAGGTGTAGTGTGGGAGGGAGGAGATGTGGTCACGCTGCTCCGATGCTGCGTGGGTGCAGGTGGAAGGCCGGGTGAGGAATTGCGTCGTAGAGGGAGAAATAGGAGCGGATAGGGCTCGATTGCGCAGAAGCGTTTGCGATACAGATGTGGTTGCCAGACGCGGGGCAGTGAGCCTGTGATGTGCAATCATACTGACGGATGCAGCGGGGGGAGGGAGGCTGGGAGGCGCACTTAGCATTTGGCATAAGGGGGTGTGTCAGTATTTCTGTTTTTCAAGACGGGTATGTTCGAGAGATCCATCGTCGGAAGGAGGTTTTGCGAATGGAGGGTCGCTGAATTTGGAGCAGCGGTGCTAGACCATGTGCAGGCGGTGTGGGACCGCGTGAGCTGTAGGTGGGGCTGGAGGTTGGGTTGTTGCTGTACCGCCAATTGTGTGTGGCTGGGTGTTTCGTTGTTTGAAGTGTGTCCGTTGTCGGGATGGGACGAGATCGGTAAGTGTGGTGTGTCGGGGAGGGCACCTGATGGCAGCGAGTGGTCTGTGGAGTGCGCCGAAGGGCATATATGTGTGTGGTTTGGTGCTCAATGGTGAGAGGTAACCGGAGGTGCATGGTATGCTTAGTGCATCATGGCATCTCGAGCCTTGATGCCTGAGAAGAACGAGTGTCCAGAAGAGGAATGGATTGGGCGCTGTTTTGGACAATTCGTAAAAATTGCTGCCTAATGCAGGAGAATGTGAGCATGGGCTTTATTGTCTTCGAGGTGAGTGCTGGGGAGGCTGATATGCTGGAAGAGAGGCTTCGGCTGCGAGAATGGCTCCACATTAACGGCGCGTAATTGGTTGAGGGTCGGCCTTGGAGAGGCGCGTATAGAGTCGTTAACAACAATATGGCTAAAGGATGTGTACTAAGGAAGGGTGGAAGGAAGTATAGTACTGCGGTCGGTTGGGGTGCGAACGCGGTGATAAACATGAAGGGTTCCGGTTCATGCGTTCGTTTCGTGGTGGCCGCAAAACGCAATTGCGTAGATATGTTGGATGCTGTCCTGGTGGAGAAACGATGGTGATGGTCGTCTTGATGGTAGGTTCAATGCTGTTGGTGCTGCATGAGGGAGGTGTGTGCGCTGGATGTATGTTTGTATGGGAGATGTGGTGTAGGGAGGAGGCTGGGCGCAGATAGGCGAGAAGTAGTCCCAAAGTGCAGGCTAGCAGTATATGGAGTGAAGGAGACAGCGCGTCGTGAAGAGGGGTGTGAGGAGAGAAAGAGGCACGTATGTGTTCCAGTTGTGTCTTGACTCTCTCATGGATGCGCATCGTTGTGACAGACGGACGGAGTGGGCGGATCTGACATCGTTGCCCGTATTATTTATCTTGTGCCACTCGGCGTCGTTCCTTGAAGCTGCGGGTCCCGCGACGAATCCTGTGCACGACTGGGTGTTGGATCGCTTGGTGGACATTACAGTGTTGAGAGAAGGCTGTCTAGTGTGGAAGCAAATTGTCGCCGGCGTACGTCGGATGACGGTTTCTGAGTTCGAATATCTCTCGAGTGGTGTTGCAGGTAATGTGCATGGAGGACGCCCCGTGGACGAAGACGCCTGGGCACGTCGACGAGAGGATGGCTTGACATGTGGCGAGTGTGTGTGGTGGGCTGTGTAGGCGAGGCTGGATGAGGCTGTAATAGTGGGTGTAGAGAAGGCGAATACGGAGGAGACAGAAAATGTTTGAGGTAATTGGGGGGAGGGCGACAGGGACAGGTGGAGCGGAGGGCGAGAAGGTATATGTCCGAAAACAAGTGAATGTCATTAGGGGCGGGTGGACTGCTGAAAAGGACCGTCATGGTCAGAAGAATTTGTGGTGTGATCGTCGACTATTCGTCGGTTGGCGGCTGAACATGCGTGGGCGATGGGGACGCGTGCAATGCTGTTGGGATACTCATGATGTGGTGTGGAGTTCCAGATTGGCATGTATTGGCATGCAGCCATGCTGCGAAACGGGGTCGCTGTGTGGCTGTGCTGTACGCCGGTACACAGAGGGAGGTGAGGAGGACTAGGGCGGTCACAACGTGTCTCCCGTAGTAGCTGTTCTGAAGCGTTCCGAGGACGCACGTTTTTGTTGCGTTGCGGGGCGTTTGTGGATGTTTGCTGCTTGCTGTCCCGTCAAGGGCAGCGGCGGAGGACGCGGGGAGTAGAGGATGATTTTCTGGAGGCCGTGAGGTGTTTGTTGGATACGGCTGTTTCCTAGTTGTGGCCTGACGTGGATGTAGGGTGCGACAGTGTGTCCTGAGAGCCACCGCGCGAGAAGGCGCGCACATCTGGAGGAGCGGTGATGGACATGAGGAAGGTGCATGTTTGCTGTATGAATATTGGATATTCCTGCAGGTCTGGATGCTGCGTAACTCGCAGAGTTCATGGTCTGCTGAGGTGTGCCTTTGCCTCTATCGAGCCATGCTGAGGGAAGCGGAGTCGCGTCTATGTTTTTTTGTAGGTGTCTGTCCGCGAGAAGGGTTGTGGGAGACGGTCCACAGGCACGCTGATCGAGAGTGGGGTTCAATAAATCGTTGAGTCGGGGCTTATGTGAGGCATGTACGAGACGCCGATGCTGTGTTGGTTGAACGTGGGAAGGTGGAGTGTATTTAGAGGGTGGTGTTCGAAAAATTGTTGAGGCGGGGGTTATGTGGGGCATGTACAAGACGAGGGTGCTGTGTGGGTTGAACGTCGGAAGGTGGAGTGTCTTTAGAGGGGTTATCACGTGTTAGCGTGGGCGTCTGTTCATCCATAACGCGGCGAGTGAGAAGTGGAGTGCTCACGTATCGAGGACCCCACAATTGATGGTAATAGACGGGCGAGCAGCAGCGGAGGATTGACTGGGGCCGCGGTGTGTAGGTGGTTTGCGCAGAGCTGAGCTGCTGCGATGCATTGAGAGGTATTGCGACGATTTGGTGCTGAAGGCGTTGTGAGGGGTACGCAGCATTAGCTGATCTATATCATATGCGACTGATGCCGTAGGAGGTTTTCGCTGAACGGGAACTCTACGGATGAGGTTTCAGGGGGGTGTGACCACACGAAAATTAATGGTAAGGGTTACCGGCGTCAGCGGTGCATACTGTTGGGAAACAACGACTGGTGGTAGGCGTGCACATGTATGTATACATACATTGAGGTGAGCATATGTCTCTTGAACGCCATAGGCGAGAATCAGTATGAGCTGAGACAGCGACGAGGTGGGAGATAAACGGACTCGCGTGGGATGACGGAATAAATGTACGATGACGAGTATGCACACTGAATGTGCTTTGCGGTGGGAGATGTGAATGCTGTGCTGTCACGCATAGACAGGTCTCAGAGTAAGAGACCTGGTACATGGGGGTGTTTCAGTGCAAGGGGTGAGGAGGAGATGAAGAGCACCAGACATGGAGGAGATGATGGACGGTCACCCTCCACCCCGGCGGGCACGGAGATAGTCTAGGATTGGTGACGGGCGGCTAAAGCGCCGCCTCCATGTATCGGGACGCTTGTCTGGGGGCGGGTGGGATACGCCGGAGGTGTTGTCGCGGGGAAGCGGGCGTTGAATGTGCGATGGCAGTGGCAGCGCAAAGGCAGGGGCCATGGTAAGCCATGGGCGCGAGGAGAGACTTGGGGTGTCGGGTTGTGGGGTGGATTCGAGACCAGAGGAATGAGAGGATGTTGTGTTGGGTTGTTGGTGAGAGGAGGTGTATTTGTGGAGGCGGAGATTTGGGTTGCATGTTGTCGTCGTAGGTCTAACGCACGGTTTGCGGACCTCTCTGCAGTGAGCTGTTGATTGGTCTGTGGGCGGCTACACAGGATATTCCGTGTCGCTGGAAAGGAAGGATCTGATGAAGTCGACTGCAACATCCTCATGGTAGGTGTCGTGGTTGGGTAGGTGAGGACGTGGATGAGAGAATGCGGAGGTGTTGTTGAGGCCGGAGCTGAGTTGATGTTGTTTTTGTGGTGCGTTGTTGCCTAGGGAGGACGCAGGATCTACAGGAGCAGTGCGAGGAATGGATGAAGGATCCATCTTCATGCCTAGCGAGATTTGATAATGTTGGTGTTGGTTCCAGGCCGCTATGCTGCGCGCACCTCACAGGCTGGTCTGTCTTTGGGACCTACACCGTGTACGTCTCCAGTGGGAACTAGGAGCGGAGCGGGTCGTCGTAAAGGGTATTGCACTCGAGACGCCTTCTGTCTGGAGATGTGAGGTGGGTAATAGTGGTTGTTCGAGTGTTGTTTGATTGGACGAACACGTAACTGTGGGGAGGTGGGATGGTGTGGGGAGCGCATGCATTGGGAGAGTGTGACATTGTTGACTGGTTTGGGTCGGAGTCATTGATTGACGCTTCCACTGAAGCAACACCGCCGTCCCGTCCTGGGGATGTGATTTGGTTGACGCGGATTCGAAGAGGTGGGCATCAGCAGCGAGCTGTATGTGCCCGGTATGTTAGGCGCGTCCATCTGTAGGAATTGAAGGATTCATGGGAAGAGTTGACCCCTATGCTGTGTGCACTGCATTGGCTGATCTGTCATTGGGACCTACACCGTGTTCGTCTCCAGAGAAGATTAGGAGCAGAGCGGAGATTGGGCCGAATGCTAACGATGTCTTTCTTTGTGCAGGTGGTGTAGCTGTTTTACGTGGTGTTGTTACCTGCGCTTTGCGGAGGAGTTGGCGAAATCCAGCCGTAGAGACTCGTCACACGCGGCGGCGTGTTGGGTTGAAACAGGGGACGTCGGCGTCGAGATGTAAGGTGGGATCCGCAGTCCAAGATATGTTATTGAGCTGCTTCCAGGAGGGGTAGTGGTAGACGGAGGAGCTGGATGTGTCAAAATGGGGAAGGGCAGATGTGGTGTGGGACATCGACTGTGCTGCGGATAATGATGTATGTCGACGTGTATTCGAGGAGGCGTTTCGGAGTTAAGGTGAAATGAGCAGCTCTCGGCACAGAGAAGGTGATGATGATATGCGTTGGGTGGGTGTCGCAGCGCCACGCGACGACGTACAGTGGTATCGTAGGTTCTTCGGAAAGGGCATTGTATTCGAGACGCGTTCTGTCTGAAGATGTGCGGTGGGTAACCGTGGTTGTTCGAATGTTGTTTGATTGGATCGGGACGGAGACTCCGGAGAGGTACGACAGCGTGGGAAGGGCATGCATTGGGAGAGTTTGTCATTTTTGACCCGACTGGGGCGGGGTCAGTGATCGGCGCTGTCGCCGAAGCAGCACGGCCGCCCCGCCTTGGGGTTGTGATTTGGTTGACGCGGATTTGAAGAGGTGGGTAACGAGTTATTTATGCACCTGGTAGGTGAGGTGTGTGCATCTGTAGGTATTGAAGGTCTGGTCGAGAAGAACCGGAACATTGGCCGTAGGCCGTAAGAGGTGCCGCAGCGTGAATAATGTGTTGTTTTGACCAATGTGATCGGAGGCGCTAGGGGACTGGAATTGTGTTTTTTTGGTGTAGCGGCTGAAAGTTTACAGAGTCGCGCGTGAGAGATAGAAGCTGTGGGCGCGTACAGAAAGGCTCGCAAAGGTGGATGTTCAGGTCGAGCGAGCGCGTGAGGTGGTGAGCTGCTCATTACCGTGTTCTCTCGGGTGACTGTTCGCGCTTACCAGTCATGTGGAATAGCCGGAGGATGAGAATGGGTGACGCAGTGCGACTACGGATCTGAAGAGGTTCGAAGAGAGCGGGACATGGGCTGGGCATGTGTGCGCGTCGTTTCGTTGTGGTTGAATCATTGGTGTGTGGAGCATGATTGTTTTAAATAAGTGAGTGATATGGAACTGATGCATCGTAAGGAGGGCAGCAGTGGTTTGCGGAGGTATTGCTGGCTGAAGGGCTGGGCTGATTCGATTTAGAGGTTTGCGCTGAGGTGTAGTGTGGGAGGGAGGAGATGTGGTCACGCTGCTCCGATGCTGCGTGGGTGCAGGTGGAAGGCCGGGTGAGGAATTGCGGCGTAGAGGGAGAAATAGGAGCGGATAGGGCTCGAATGCGCAGAAGCGTTTGCGATACAGATGTTGTTGCCAGACGCGGGGCAGTGAGCCTGTGATGTGCAATCTCACTGACGGATGCAGCGGGGGGAGGGAGGCTGGGAGGCGCACTTAGCATTTGGCATAAGGGGGTGTGTCAGTACGTCTGTTTTTCAAGACGGGTATGTTCGAGAGATCCATCGTCGGAAGGAGGTTTTGCGAATGGAGGGTCGCTGAATTTGGAGCAGCGGTGCTAGACCATGTGCAGGCGGTGTGGGACCGCGTGAGCTGTAGGTGGGGCTGGAGGTTGGGTTGTTGCTGTAGCGCCATTTGTGTGTGGCTGGGTGTTTCGTTGCTTGAAGTGTGTCCGTTGTCGGGATGGGACGAGATCGGTAAGTGTGGTGTGTCGCGGAGGGCACCGGATGGCAGCGAGTGGTCTATGAGTTGTGCGGAAGGGCATATATGTGTGTGGTTTGGTGCTCAATGGTGAGAGGTAACCGGAGGTGCATGGTATGCTTAGTGCAGCATGCCATGTCGAACCTCGATGCCTGAGAGAACTTGTGTCCAGAAGAGGAATGGATGGGGCGCCGTTTTGGAGAACTCATATAAATAGCTGCTTGATGCAGGAGGAGGTGAGCTTGGGCATTTTTGTTTTCCGGGTGAGTTCTGTGGAGGCTGATATGCTGGAAGAGAGGCTTCGGCTGCGAGAATGGCTCCACATTAACGGCGCGTAGTTGGTTGAGGGTCGGCCTTGGAGAGGCGCGTATAGAGTCGTTAACAACAATATGGCTAGAGAATGTGTACTAAGGAAGGGTGGAAGGAAGTATAGTACTGCGGTCGGTTGGGGTGCGAACGCGGTGTTAAACGTGAAATGTTCTGGTTCATGCGTTGGTCTCGTGGTGGCGGCAGAATGCAGTTGCGTAGACATGTTGGATGCTATGGCGAGTGGAGTACAGAAATCTCTGCTGGACGTAGTTTGGCGGGACGCCAGGAGGATAGGAGGCTCGCGGACAATAGTGACTTCAGTTAGTGTGTGCTGGTGATTCGTGACACACAGACATCCATGCGCGCGCACGCTGAGTTCCGCGGCGTATGTGCGCTAATTGGCTATACTCATGGCGCCGGCGTTGAGGAGGAGATATCAGGGCATGGTGTGTTTGAAGGGGAGGCGGATGGAGCTGAGCAGTACGGGCAGCATTGGAAGCGGCATTAGAGGTTGTGATATAACATGGGGGTATGGGGTAGCGAGTGGAAGCTGTGTAGGTGTTGAGCTTGGGAAATCGCTTGCAGTGGCAGAATGGCCGAGCAAAACTGCACGTTTTCTTAGTGACTGTTCGATCGCGGAACTAATAAAGTGATTGTGGAATTCTAGGAGGTAATGGTAGAAGCGGTACATCTGGCAATTGTGACACAGGCATTCAACTATCTAAATGTATTTTGTGCGGTATATGTGCGTTCGTAGATGCCTCGCAGAGTATCAGCTCTGGGGGAGACAAGTAGTTGTCTAATACGCAGTAGAGGCGCTTGATGCTTCATGGCTGTGGGCTACTGACGGTATGGTGTGTTGAAGGGCATGCGTGGAAATGCTAGGTCTGCGCCCATTTTTATTCAACCATGACAGAGGTGTGCGACGGAGGCTGTGAGTTTGCTGGCGTCCGTGTGGAGCGCTTCAGCGAAGCGGCGTTAGCCGTTCTACCTGTGTGCTCGCTGAGGCGAGGAACGTTGTCAGCTGGAGTAATATCTGCAAATGTTGAGCGTCGTAGGCGCAGTGACATGCGGGGATATGGGCGGAGAGAAGGCCGAGATGGTGGGGAACCGATGGTGATGATGGTCGTGATGTTAGGTTCAATGCTGTTGGTCCTGTATGACGGAGGTGTATGCGCTGGATATATGTTTATGTAAGAGATGTGGTGTAGGGAGGAGGCTGGGAGCAGATAAGTGAGAAGGTCTGGCCAAGGTGCAGGCTAGCAGTATATGGAGTGAAGGAGGTATCGCGTTGTGAAGAGGGGTGTGAGGAGAGAGAGAGGCATGTATGGGTCCGCGTGGTGTTTCGACTCTCTCATGGATGCGCCTGGTTGTTGCAGACGCACGGAGTAGGCGGGACTGGGATTTGCCCCAATGATTTTCAATTTCTGCCACTCGGCGGAGTTCTTGAGGCAGCCGCTGCCGCGACGAATCCTGTGCACGACTCCGTGTTGGTTCCTTTGGAGGACATTCCAATGTTGAGAGAAGGCTGTTCAGTGCAGAAGCAAATTGTCGTCGGCGTACGTCGGATGACGGTTTCTGAGTTTGAATATCTCTCGAGTGGTGTTGCAGGTAATGTGTATGGAGGACCCCTGTGGACGAAGACGCCTGGGCACGTCGACGGGAGGATGGCTTGACATGTGGCGAGTGTGTGTGGTGGGCTGTGTAGGCGAGGCTGGAGGAGGATGTAATAGTGGGTGTAGAGAAGGCGAATACGGAGGAGTCAAAAAAGGTTTCAGGTAATTGGGGGGAGGGCGACAGGGAGAGGTGGAGCGGAGGGCGAGAAGGTGTATGTCCGAAAACAAGTGAAAGTCATTAGGGACGGGTGGACTGCTGAAAAGGACCGTCGTCCTCAGAAGAATCTGTGGTGTGATCGTCGACTATTCGTCGGTTAGCGGCTGAACATGCGTGGGCGATGGGGACGCGTGCAATGCTGTTGGGATACTCATGATGTGGTGTGGAGTTCCAGATTGGCATGTATTGGCATGCAGCCATGCTGCGAAACGGGGTCGCTGTGTGGCTGTGCTGTACGCCGGTACACAGAGGGAGGTGAGGAGGACTAGGGCGGTCACAACGTGTCTCCCGTAGTAGCTGTTCTGAAGCGTTCCGAGGACGCACGTTTTTGTTGCGTTGCGGGGCGTTTGTGGATGTTTGCTGCTTGCTGTCCCGTCAAGGGCAGCGGCGGAGGACGCGGGGAGTAGAGGATGATTTTCTGGAGGCCGTGAGGTGTTTGTTGGATACGGTTGTTTCCTAGTTGTGGCCTGACGTTGATGTAGGGTGCGACAGTGTGTCCTGAGAGCCACCGCGCGAGAAGGCGCGCACCTCTGGAGGAGCGGTGATGGACATGAGGAAGGTGCATGTTTGCTGTATGAATATTGGATATTCCTGCAGGTCTGGATGCTGCGTAACTCGCAGAGTTCATGGTCTGCTGAGGTGTGCCTTTGCCTCTATCGAGCCATGCTGAGGGAAGCGGAGTCGCGTCTATGTTTCTATGTAGGTGTCTGGCCGCGAGAAGCGTTTGGGAGAGGATCCACAGGCACGCTGATCGAGAGTGTGGTTCGATTAATCGTTGAGTCGGGGCTTATGTGAGGCATGTACGAGACGACGATGCTGTGTTGGTTGAACGTGGGAAGGTGGAGTGTATTTAGAGGGTGGTGTTCGAAAAATTGTTGAGGCGGGGGTTATGTGGGGCATGTACAAGACGAGGGTGCTGTGTGGGTTGAACGTCGGAAGGTGGAGTGTCTTTAGAGGGGTTATCACGTGTTAGCGTGGGCGTCTGTTCATCCATAACGCGGCGAGTGAGAAGTGGAGTGCTCACGTATCGAGGACCCCACAATTGATGGTAATAGACGGGCGAGCAGCAGCGGAGGATTGACTGGGGCCGCGGTGTGTAGGTGGTTTGCGCAGAGCTGAGCTGCTGCGATGCATTGAGAGGTATTGCGACGATTTGGTGTTGAAGGCGTTGTGAGGGGTACGCAGCATTAGCTGATCTATATCATATGCGACTGATGCCGTAGGAGGTTTTCGCTGAACGGGAACTCTACGGATGAGGTTTCAGCGGGGTGTGACCACACGAAATTTAATGGTAAGGGTTACCGGCGTCAGCGGTGCATACTGTTGGGAAACAACGACTGGTGGTAGGCGTGCACATGTATGTATACATACATTGAGGTGAGCATTTGTCTCTTGAACGCCATAGGCGAGAATCAGTACGAGCTGAGACAGCGACGAGGTGGGAGATAAAGGGACTCGCGTGGGATGACGGAATAAATGTACGATGACGAGTATGCACACTGAATGTGCTTTGCGGTGGGAGATGTGAATGCTGTGCTGTCACGCATAGACAGGTCTCAGAGTAAGAGACCTGGTACATGGGGGTGTTTCAGTGCAAGGGGTGAGGAGGAGATGAAGAGCACCAGACATGGAGGAGATGATGGACGGTCACCCTCCGCCCCGGCGGGCACGGAGATAGTCTAGGATTGGTGACGGGCGGCTAAAGCGCCGCCTCCATGTATCGGGACGCTTGTCTGGGGGCGGGTGGGATACGCCGGAGGTGTTGTCGCGGGGAAGCGGGCGTTGAATGTGCGATGGCAGTGGCAGCGCAAAGGCAGGGGCCATGGTAAGCCATGGGCGCGAGGAGAGACTTGGGGTGTCGGGTTGTGGGGTGGATTCGAGACCAGAGGAATGAGAGGATGTTGTGTTGGGTTGTTGGTGAGAGGAGGTGTATTTGTGGAGGCGGAGATTTGGGTTGCATGTTGTCGTCGTAGGTCTAACGCACGGTTTGCGGACCTCTCTGCAGTGAGCTGTTGATTGGTCTGTGGGCGGCTACACAGGATATTCCGTGTCGCTGGAAAGGAAGGATCTGATGAAGTCGACTGCAACATCCTCATGGTAGGTGTCGTGGCTGGGTAGGTGAGGACGTGGATGAGAGAATGCGGAGGTGTTGTTGAGGCCGGAGCTGAGTTGATGTTGTTTTTGTGGTGCGTTGTTGCCTAGGGAGGACGCAGGATCTACAGGAGCAGTGCGAGGAATGGGTGAAGGATCCATCTTCATGCCTAGCGAGATTTGATAATGTTGGTGTTGGTTTCGGGCCGCTATGCTGCGCGCACCTCACAGGCTGGTCTGTCTTTGGGACCTACACCGTGTACGTCTCCAGAGGGAACTAGGAGCGGAGCGGGTCGTCGTAAAGGGTATTGCACTCGAGACGCCTTCTGTCTGGAGATGTGAGGTGGGTAATAGTGGTTGTTCGAGTGTTGTTTGATTGGACGAACACGTAACTGTGGGGAGGTGGGATGGTGTGGGGAGCGCATGCATTGGGATAGTGTGACATTGTCGACTGGTTTGGGTCGGAGTCATTGATTGACGGTGCCGCCGAAGCAGCACCGCCGTCCCGTCAGGGGGGTGTGATTTGGTTGACGAGGATTTGAAGAGGTGGGCATCGGCAGCGAGCTATATGTGCCCGGTATGTGAGGCGAGTGCATCAGTGGGAATTGAAGGATTCATGGGAAGAGTTGACCCCTATGCTGTGTGCTCTGCATTGGCTGATCTGTCATTGGGACCTACACCGTGTTCGTCTCCAGAGAAGATTAGGAGCAGAGCGGAGATTGGGCCGAATGCTAACGATGTCTTTCTTTGTGCAGGTGGTGTAGCTGTTTTACGTGGTGTTGTTACCTGCGCTTTGCGGAGGAGTTGGCGAAATCCAGCCGTAGAGACTCGTCACACGCGGCGGCGTGTTGGGTTGAAACAGGGGACGTCGGCGTCGAGATGTAAGGTGGGATCCGCAGTCCAAGATATGTTATTGAGCTGCTTCCAGGAGGGGTAGTGGTAGACGGAGGAGCTGGATGTGTCAAAATGGGGAAGGGCAGATGTGGTGTGGGACATCGACTGTGCTGCGGATAATGATGTATGTCGACGTGTATTCGAGGAGGCGTTTCGGAGTTAAGGTGAAATGAGCAGCTCTCGGCACAGAGAAGGTGATGATGATATGCGTTGGGTGGGTGTCGCAGCGCCACGCGACGACGTACAGTGGTATCGTAGGTTCTTCGGAAAGGGCATTGTATTCGAGACGCGTTCTGTCTGAAGATGTGCGGTGGGTAACCGTGGTTGTTCGAATGTTGTTTGATTGGATCGGGACGGAGACTCCGGAGAGGTACGACAGCGTGGGAAGGGCATGCATTGGGAGAGTTTGTCATTTTTGACCCGACTGGGGCGGGGTCAGTGATCGGCGCTGTCGCCGAAGCAGCACGGCCGCCCCGCCTTGGGGTTGTGATTTGGTTGACGCGGATTTGAAGAGGTGGGTAACGAGTTATTTATGCACCTGGTAGGTGAGGTGTGTGCATCTGTAGGTATTGAAGGTCTGGTCGAGAAGAACCGGAACATTGGCCGTAGGCCGTAAGAGGTGCCGCAGCGTGAATAATGTGTTGTTTTGACCAATGTGATCGGAGGCGCTAGGGGACTGGAATTGTGTTTTTTTGGTGTAGCGGCTGAAAGTTTACAGAGTCGCGCGTGAGAGATAGAAGCTGTGGGCGCGTACAGAAAGGCTCGCAAAGGTGGATGTTCAGGTCGAGCGAGCGCGTGAGGTGGTGAGCTGCTCATTACCATGTTCTCTCGGGTGACTGTTCCCGCTTACCAGTCATGTGGAATAGCCGGAGGATGAGAATGGGTGACGCAGTGCGACTACGGTTCTGAAGAGGTTCGAAGAGAGCGGGACATGGGCTGGGCATGTGTGCGCGTCGTTTCGTTGTGGTTGAATCATTGGTGTGTGAAGCATGATTGTTTTAAATAAGTGAGTGATATGGAACTGATGCATCGTAAGGAGGGCAGCAGTGGTTTGCGGAGGTATTGCTGGCTGAAGGGCTGGGCTGATTCGATTTAGAGGTTTGCGCTGAGGTGTAGTGTGGGAGGGAGGAGATGTGGTCACGCTGCTCCGATGCTGCGTGGGTGCAGGTGGAAGGCCGGGTGAGGAATTGCGGCGTAGAGGGAGAAATAGGAGCGGATAGGGCTCGATTGCGCAGAAGCGTTTGCGATACAGATGTTGTTGCCAGACGCGGGGCAGTGAGCCTGTGATGTGCAATCTCACTGACGGATGCAGCGGGGGGAGGGAGGCTGGGAGGCGCACTTAGCATTTGGCATAAGGGGGTGTGTCAGTATTTCTGTTTTTCAAGACGGGTATGTTTGAGAGATCCATCGTCGGAAGGAGGTTTTGCGAATGGAGGGTCGCTGAATTTGGAGCAGCGGTGCTAGACCATGTGCAGGCGGTGTGGGACCGCGTGAGCTGTAGGTGGGGCTGGAGGTTGGGTTGTTGCTGTAGCGCCATTTGTGTGTGGCTGGGTGTTTCGTTGCTTGAAGTGTGTCCGTTGTCGGGATGGGACGAGATCGGTAAGTGTGGTGTGTCGCGGAGGGCACCGGATGGCAGCGAGTGGTCTATGAGTTGTGCGGAAGGGCATATATGTGTGTGGTTTGGTGCTCAATGGTGAGAGGTAACCGGAGGTGCATGGTATGCTTAGTGCAGCATGCCATGTCGAACCTCGATGCCTGAGAGAACTTGTGTCCAGAAGAGGAATGGATGGGGCGCCGTTTTGGAGAACTCATGAAAATTGGTGCTTGATGCAGGAGGAGGTGAGCTTGGGCTTTTTTGTTTTCCGGGTGAGTTCTGTGGAGGCTGATATGCTGGAAGAGAGGCTTCTGCTGCGAGAATGGCTCCACATTAACGGCGCGTAGTTGGTTGAGGGTCGGCCTTGGAGAGGCGCGTATAGAGTCGTTAACAACAATATGGCTAGAGAATGTGTACTAAGGAAGGGTGGAAGGAAGTATAGTACTGCGGTCGGTTGGGGTGCGAACGCGGTGTTAAACGTGAAATGTTCTGGTTCATGCGTTGGTCTCGTGGTGGCGGCAGAATGCAGTTGCGTAGACATGTTGGATGCTATGGTGAGTGGAGTACAGAAATCTCTGCTGGACGTAGTTTGGCGGGACGCCAGGAGGATAGGAGGCTCGCGGACAATAGTGACTTCAGTTAGTGTGTGCTGGTGATTCGTGACACACAGACATCCATGCGCGCGCACGCTGAGTTCCGCGGCGTATGTGCGCTAATTGGCTATATTCATGGCGCCGGCGTTGAGGAGGAGATATCAGGGCATGGTGTGTTTGAAGGGGAGGCGGATGGAGCTGAGCAGTACGGGCAGCATTGGAAGCGGCATTAGAGGTTGTGATATAACATGGGGGTATGGGGTAGCGAGTGGAAGCTGTGTAGGTGTTGAGCTTGGGAAATCGCTTGCAGTGGCAGAATGGCCGAGCAAAACTGCACGTTTTCTTAGTGACTGTTCGATCGCGGAACTAATAAAGTGATTGTGGAATTCTAGGAGGTAATGGTAGAAGCGGTACATCTGGCGATTGTGACACAGGCATTCAACTATCTAAATGTATTTTGTGCGGTATATGTGCGTTCGTAGATGCCTCGCAGAGTATCAGCTCTGGGGGAGACAAGTAGTTGTCTAATACGCAGTAGAGGCGCTTGATGCTTCATGGCTGTGGGCTACTGACGGTATGGTGTGTTGAAGGGCATGCGTGGAAATGCTAAGTCTGCGCCCATTTTTATTCAACCATGACAGAGGTGTGCGACGGAGGCTGTGAGTTTGCTGGCGTCCGTGTGGAGCGCTTCAGCGAAGCGGCGTTAGCCGTTCTACCTGTGTGCTCGCTGAGGCGAGGAACGTTGTCAGCTGGAGTAATATCTGCAAATGTTGAGCGTCGTAGGCGCAGTGACATGCGGGGATATGGGCGGAGAGAAGGCCGGGATGGTGGGGAACCGATGGTGATGATGGTCGTGATGTTAGATTCAATGCTGTTGGTCCTGTATGACGGAGGTGTATGCGCTGGATATATGTTTATGTAAGAGATGTGGTGTAGGGAGGAGGCTGGGAGCAGATAAGTGAGAAGGTCTGGCCAAGGTGCAGGCTAGCAGTATATGGAGTGAAGGAGGTATCGCGTTGTGAAGAGGGGTGTGAGGAGAGAGAGAGGCATGTATGGGTCCGCGTGGTGTTTCGACTCTCTCATGGATGCGCCTGGTTGTTGCAGACGCACGGAGTAGGCGGGACTGGGATTTGCCCCAATGATTTTCATTTTCTGCCACTCGGCGGAGTTCTTGAGGCAGCCGCTGCCGCGACGAATCCTGTGCACGACTCCGTGTTGGTTCCTTTGGAGGACATTCCAATGTTGAGAGAAGGCTGTTCAGTGTAGAAGCAAATTGTCGTCGGCGTACGTCGGGTGACGGTTTCTGAGTTTGAATATCTCTCGAGTGGTGTTGCAGGTAATGTGTATGGAGGACCCCTGTGGACGAAGACGCCTGGGCACGTCGACGGGAGGATGGCTTGACATGTGGCGAGTGTGTGCGGTGGGCTGTGTAGGCGAGGCTGGAGGAGGATAGTGGGTGTAGAGAAGGCGAATACGGAGGAGTCAAAAAAGGTTTCAGGTAATTGGGGGGAGGGCGACAGGGAGAGGTGGAGCGGAGGGCGAGAAGGTGTATGTCCGAAAACAAGTGAAAGTCATTAGGGACGGGTGGACTGCTGAAAAGGACCGTCGTCCTCAGAAGAATCTGTGGTGTGATCGTCGACTATTCGTCGGTTAGCGGCTGAACATGCGTGGGCGATGGGGACGCGTGCAATGCTGTTGGGATACTCATGATGTGGTGTGGAGTTCCAGATTGGCATGTATTGGCATGCAGCCATGCTGCGAAACGGGGTCGCTGTGTGGCTGTGCTGTACGCCGGTACACAGAGGGAGGTGAGGAGGACTAGGGCGGTCACAACGTGTCTCCCGTAGTAGCTGTTCTGAAGCGTTCCGAGGACGCACGTTTTTGTTGCGTTGCGGGGCGTTTGTGGATGTTTGCTGCTTGCTGTCCCGTCAAGGGCAGCGGCGGAGGACGCGGGGAGTAGAGGATGATTTTCTGGAGGCCGTGAGGTGTTTGTTGGATACGGCTGTTTCCTAGTTGTGGCCTGACGTGGATGTAGGGTGCGACAGTGTGTCCTGAGAGCCACCGCGCGAGAAGGCGCGCACATCTGGAGGAGCGGTGATGGACATGAGGAAGGTGCATGTTTGCTGTATCAATATTGGATATTCCTGCAGATCTGGATGGTGCGTGGCTCGCAGAGTTCATGCTCGGCTTAGATGTGCCTTTGCCTCTATCGAGCCATGCTGAGGGAAGCGGAGTCGCGTCTATGTTTCTATGTAGGTGTATGTCCGCGAGAAGGGTTGTGGGAGACGGTCCACAGGCACGCTGATCGAGAGTGGGGTTCAATAAATCATTGAGTCGGGGCTTATGTGAGGCATGTACGAGACGACGATGCTGTGTTGGTTGAACGTGGGAAGGTGGAGTGTATTTAGAGGGTGGTGTTCGAAAAATTGTTGAGGCGGGGTTATGTGGGGCGTGTACGAGACGAGGGCGCTGTGTTGGTTGAACCTCGGAAGGTGGAGTGTCTTTAGAGGGGTTATCACGTGTTAGCGTGGGCGTCTGTTCATCCATAACGCGGCGAGTGAGAAATGGAGTGCTCAGGTATCGAGGACCCCACAATTGATGGTAATAGACGGGCGAGCAGCAGCGGAGGATTGACTGGGGCCGCGGTGTGTAGGTGGTTTGCGCAGAGCTGAGCTGCTGCGATGCATTGAGAGGTATTGCGTCGATTTGGTGTTGAAGGCGTTGTGAGGGGTACGCAGCATTAGCTGATCTATATCATATGCGACTGATGCCGTAGGAGGTTTTCGCTGAACGGGAACTCTACGGATGAGGTTTCAGGGGGGTGTGACCACACGAAATTTAATGGTAAGGGTTACCGGCGTCAGCGGTGCATACTGTTGGGAAACAACGACTGGTGGTAGGCGTGCACATGTATGTATACATACTTTGAGGTGAGCATTTGTCTCTTGAACGCCATAGGCGAGAATCAGTACGAGCTGAGACAGCGACGAGGTGGGAGATAAAGGGACTCGCGTGGGATGACGGAATAAATGTACGATGACGAGTATGCACACTGAATGTGCTTTGCGGTGGGAGATGTGAATGCTGTGCTGTCACGCATAGACAGGTCTCAGAGTAAGAGACCTGGTACATGGGGGTGTTTCAGTGCAAGGGGTGAGGAGGAGATGAAGAGCACCAGATATGGAGGAGATGATGGACGGTCACCCTCCACCCCGGCGGGCACGGAGATAGTCTAGGATTGGTGACGGGCGGCTAAAGCGCCGCCTCCATGTATCGGGACGCTTGTCTGGGGGCGGGTGGGATACGCCGGAGGTGTTGTCGCGGGGAAGCGGGCGTTGAATGTGCGATGGCAGTGGCAGCGCAAAGGCAGGGGCCATGGTAAGCCATGGGCGCGAGGAGAGACTTGGGGTGTCGGGTTGTGGGGTGGATTCGAGACCAGAGGAATGAGAGGATGTTGTGTTGGGTTGTTGGTGAGAGGAGGTGTATTTGTGGAGGCGTAGATTTGGGTTGCATGTTGTCGTCGTAGGTCTAACGCACGGTTTGCGGACCTCTCTGCAGTGAGCTGTTGATTGGTCTGTGGGCGGCTACACAGGATATTCCGTGTCGCTGGAAAGGAAGGATCTGATGAAGTCGACTGTAACATCCTCAT